>OZ010669.1:77022846-77260346 GCA_963932185.1 Troglohyphantes excavatus
AAAATCTAAGACGGGGAGAACAGTTTTCAGTATTCAACTGTTTCAGCTATCAAAACAAGTGACTGAAACCAATGTCAAGATCGTCAACTTTGGTTCCAATGAATGTCTTTGAAAGTTGCACTCCTCTTGCCACTTTTCAAGACCAAAGCTCCGGACGAAATACAAAAAAAAAAAAAAAAAAAAATTTCTTCTCTTGTCCTAAGGTAAACAATTTTTCACCTCTTTCAATCCGAAAAGGACGAACCCTTTCCGTCGAAGTGACTTTTGACAATGCTTCGAGCTAACAAAGGATAGTCTCAAACATCGTCAAGCGGTTTTTCTCTCATCTTTTACTACAGGTCACAATTACAAGTGCTGCTTTCTTTGAAAAATAGGACATTTGACTAATGATATATACAAACCGTCTTTGAAAGGAAACTTGAAATGGTTTGCAAGCGATTTCATTGTCAAAGCTACAACTCATTGTCCTCCTGTTCCTTTCAAAACGAATAACCCTACCCTCAAGCGCACTTCAAACGTGTTTAGGAATAAGCAAGGGGTGAATCTGGCGATTCTTTTCCAAGGCGGGTTTTTGTAGACATTTTCTATTCCTACGATTGGTATTTATGCGACTTATTTTTAAAAAAAAGGAATAAAAAATTTAAATATTGGGGGGGCTCAGCCCCTTCAAAATATTTCTGAGGGGGGGGGGCTCTAGCACCCCCAGCTCCCCTACTTCCTACGCCTATGCTGAGTGGCCAAAATAATACTATGACCATCCCTATATCCCATACGCTGAAGTGTACAGCAAATAATACATTTTAGGATCCTTTTAGTTTCGAATCGTCACCAATAGCCATCTGTGCAGATCTAGTGTGACATTAATTCAACAAACTAACCATATTTAATGCTAAAATAATATTTTGTACGTGAATTTTATTTAGTAGTAACACAGTTTACAATTAAAAAATGGTGATCCGTACTTTATTTAATTTTTAATTTGGTGGTTCGTAGTCATCTAGTCATTCAAAGAAAATTTGGAACACAAATGGCATTTTGAACATTGCTAAATATCTTAAATTTCAATAATGAGAAAAAGCATTTGAATGTTAAAGTTTATTAAATTAAAAATGTAGACAATTTTTTAACTTATGTTTACTTTTATAGAACTAACATACCATATTCTATTCAGAAACACAATGTTGGGATTTTAGAATATGTATTAGAAGAGGTCGGTCATGAAAACAATTGTATACATTGCCCGTCACAAAAACCGCAACACCAATAAAAACGATTGTTATGGTTTGGCACTAAGGCAAAAATGAAGTGTTTGTCGTGAAGCCAATCGACTGCAAATGGCCACAATAAGACTGAAAACATAAAAATTATGTCCTTAATTATTATACAATTTACAACAACAATCAATATACAACCATTAAATTTGCAGCAAATTTTTATTAATTGCACGTGCTATTAAGTTTTTAATGGATTAATTTGTATTTATTAAAGCATTATTAAATTATACTTTCAGCGTAATTTTTCTGGCTTGTAAAAAATTGTATAATTTAATTTTTCACATAAATAATTTATTAAAAACTGTCAATGTTATAAATCTATTATTATGTATATTAAAGTCAATGTTATTAAACTATTACTATTATTTATCTTTTTCTTTACAATTACTTCAAAATTAAAATTAGTATGAAAATAATATTCTCAGACAACACCCAATTTTGGAAAAGTAAAATGAACACATTTGAGTTATTGAACAATGACTCCCCGGAACATTTCAGACCATCTCGCGGACTACGGGTTGGGAACCACTGATCTAAACAAATGTGGAAAAAAAAAATGTTTTATATTAATGTATTCAATGATTACAACTTTTAAATAAGTTACGATCGGTTATAGTGAACTAGTAAAAATATCCATTTATCGTAACTAATACACTACGGACCACAGAAATAAATAAGTCTAGGATCTAATTAAACAAAAACCTACACACACAATATCACCATTTTTTTTTTTTAAATATATTTCTTGCAATTATTTTTTTAATTTTGACGAATTTTTTGTGGAATGAGACTATCGTAGGATCACCCTATATCTACAAATTGGTATACACAGTAAAATGGTACGTCCGGATAAAAATAAATAAGTGTAAAAAAAGAGAGAAATTGACTCGCCACAGAAGTAAGTTGTAATAAATCATCGAGACAAAATAAAATGGAAAATTTTATTCGCAAAATATTCTTCAAGTTTCATAAAATCAGCCAAAAAGATGATGTAATTACCGCGAACAAATTTGACTTCCACTAAATTGAAAAAACACATAGATAATATTTCATAGTTACTTATTAGAAATCTAATGCATATTAAAAAAAATTGGGACTTTTTAAAACATTCTTCCTAGAAGATACAAGTATCATTAAAATCGGATTATTAGCGTCGGATATGTGAACAATCAAACACAGACACCTTTTCATGTTTTTAGTGTAAATAAAGAAAGTTAACTCAAATTAATATAAGCATTTTATTAAAAGTATATTTCATAGAACCACAAATACAGCGAATACGTTTCAGTATTCAATATAATTACTTGAGGAAAAAACCATTCAAGTAAACTACAAAAAAGTCTTCGAATGCTTTTGAAAGAACCTTCCGACCAGTGCCTTAGGCCTGTCTGGAAACAGGGTGTTAAAAAGAACCCCCATTTCTTCCCCTTTGTCGAGGTAATTATCTTCCTACCCTTGTCACTGAATACGGGTGTGGTGGTGACCTTTGACATACTGCTGAAGTCGAAAGAGGAGGAGCTTGGCGAGAGGCGTGTTTTATCGGATATTTTCAATACATAGCTTTTACATATAGAAAAATTCAATACTTTAAATTCTCCGATTTCAAATTTATGACATGCTATGAATAGATAAATGTTTAAACTTGGTTTTCTTACAGATGGATTTTAATTATCTTTCTTTAATCCTTTTAAAACGTTCCATTAAAGTTAAAATTCTCATTAAAAAATTTTGAGAACAATTTTCGAAAAAAGTAATTGCAAGGAAACGAATGTTAAGCTAATCTTTATCTAATAAAAAAAACTGCATCAAAATATTCGAATAACTTTTCTATTTATCTTCAAAGGAAAACAAACTTTTCCCCATAGACTTAACATTAGAGGTCGAATCCAAGATGGACGGTGTCGAGGAGCCTTAACGGCGAAATTCGTAAAGGTTTCTGTAAACCACTTTTGACTTTAAATTTGACTCCTAAAATGATCAAGTTGATAGAAATTTTAAAAAAAGTAATAGTAAAAAAACTACCGGGAGGTAATCCACGAAATTTTACATATACATATAAAACGTAATTATAAATCCATTTCTATCAAAATATATCATGGTTGCTATTCATAAAAAAGATAAAAATATCAGCAAAAAAAATTGTTGTTGAGATATAATTGTAAGTTTGGGAAACTCATTTAACATTACGAGCTATAAATTTTCCATCCTCACAATTAAAAAAACTGTTGGACCAAATGACTTGAAAAGTGATTTCCAACGATAAATTTGGACGTAGATTCTAAATATTGAGTCAAAATGATGTGCTGTTATTGAATTTTTTGTAATTTGTGAGCATTTTGATATGACGGTAGCCCTTGGCAATTTTTTTTTGCATATATATATGTAGAAGCTTTTAATCCCTACAAAAACGTATATTAATATTAGCCCTACACTGAATACTGTGCGAATGTCCTCTGAAATATACCTCTGTATTTTGTTTACAAACAAATGGGATAAACCCTTCGCTTTTGAATATTACGTTATAAACTATGTTTAAATTTACAATTTATGAATAGTACTCAGCACTTCCACATTCACATTCAACGAGCCTCTATTGCCCCTTGAACAAAGGGCCCGGTAGCTCACTGGATGAAGGCATTCAGATGGTAATCAGAGGATTGCTAGTTCGAGCCCGTGCGACGGACTTGACAAAGAAAAGTAAAAAAATAGAGATCTTGGGATCGGAGGGTTGTGAGCTTAGCTACAAAAATAGCAGAAAATCGTCCAGAACCTCCAACAAATTATACCGGCGTGTATACGAAAATACGAAGCATCGTTCCCGTGTCTTTCCCTCGAGATAGGCCGTCGCCAATAGCCCATTACTTCGACGTTAATTAACAAAAAAAAAAAGCCACCTGATCAAAATATTTGAGTTTGTCCGAGCAACTCTTTCCACCGTGTCCCCTCATTCATTCCTCGATAGGGTGTCGAGTGCTTCGCCGAAGTCACGTCAGATCGTCAGGCATCCATGCGTGGAGGAGATAATCGCCCTCCTCATGCGTTCACCTACAAACCCACTCCGTTTTTTTTCTTTCTCTGGACATTTTTAAAAGGAAATGTCTCGCAAATACACAAGGATGTGCTGCTGCTGCTGTGACAGAGCATTGTTTTTCCTTTTCGAGATCGGGTAACCAGTAGGGACTTTTTAATTGGAAATGTGGTGGTCCCTCGGCTTAAATCGCACACCACGTCATGCCTCTTGAGTACATAATCGGGGTTGGTGATCGTATTTCTTAAAATTATATGAATTTATCTTCCAAGATAGATTAAAAAAAAATATATGACTTTGGTCGAAAAGCACTGAAATAAAATTTAACCGAAATAAACAATCGTAATATACATGTTAAACGACGAAAGTTCAAATAAAAATATAACAAAGTTAAAAATAAATTTTGCCTAATTTATATATTCAAAAATTAGAAATAAAGTTATTAAACAAATACTAAATTGAAAAGGTTGGGAACTTCAATTTTTATAAAGTATATTTTCTGTAAAGGTTGTGTGCAACTTCAGAAAGTTTTTCGTAACCATTTCTCAGTCTTGTTTGTAACCATAAATTCTCACACACACACATTCCATGAATGATAATTCACTGGGAGTCATTATCTTCACGCACCACCGATAATGACAAGCATTTCTCTGTAGCTCCTTATCCTTCAGAAAACAGCGTCGAGACAAAAAACGATTTGTTTTTAATTACCAGAAAAACCGGAAACCGCCTCAGTTAAGAAGAACGCGAGAGTGTTTGCCTTGTCTCCCATTTCTGCGTATCGATTTCGTTGACAACGAGCCGATACATTCTTCCCCTTACCAAAATAGAGATGGCAGTAAATTAATTTTTTTTTGAGTTCAAAATAGAGTCAATTTTTCAAATTCATTCAAAATAGTGAAGAACATAAATTTAATTTTCTAGAGTTCAAAATATAGAGTTAGTTTTTCTAATTCATTCAAAATACAGAAGAAAATATATCCACTTTTTAAGAGTTCAAAATATAGAGTTAATTTTTCTTATCCATTAATTCATTAATTCCAAACTACTTTTTCATTCGTATTCATTATTATATATATAATATCGTACATACACTATCTTAATTTACATCCGTTAATTTGTCATCAAATTTTTTTAGAGTTTAATGTACAGTTATTTTTTCTAATTCGACCAAAATAGAAATTAAAATAAATCTAATTTTTTAGAGTTCCAAATAGAGTTAATTTTAGTTATTCATTTATTTAAAACCATTTTTCTATTCGTATTCATTATTCTATACATATACTATCGTACATACACTATCGTAATTTACATTCGTTAATTTTTCATCTACATTTTTTATTATTCAAAGTACAGTTAATTTTTCTAATTCATATCAAATAGAGATGAATTAAAAAAAAAAGTTCAAAATAGAGTTAATTTGTTTAAAATAAAGTTCATTTGTGTGCTAGCCATGTGAATATCGAAATAACCTATAACCTTATGGTGTGTCGACAGTTATGTTCTCACACCTCCATCTATTTATGCCTAGTAAATAGAAGAACTTTAGTAGGTATAAATTTAAACTATTGAAGTTATAATTAAATTAAGGGAATTAATAGGTTTTAACTTAGTACCAAAGTACCCAAAAGCAAGTACATTTTCCCCAAATGCAGTTTATTTTCTTGTCACACACACACGAGACCGGCTCAAGGTCCAAGTGGAGCGACTTCGCTACTCATTTCTTGTGTTTGCCGGGGAAAACAGAATTTATCTTCTTAGAGTCAAATGATAAGGAAGGCATTACAACCGCCCAAATCTTTTAATCTCTTCAGAGTTTCCATTTAATTCTTTATTTTGGGGCAGCAATCCTTTTTCGCTTCCGATTTCAAGAAAATCTTTTGGATATGTATTATAAGACGAGATAGGAATCGTAAATCTATTTGTGAAGCATTCTATTTCAATTTCCCCAAGCATGTTACAATTGTTGTCTTGCAATATTATAATGAAATCAATTTTAATTTTAGTATGTTCAACCAATGTATCACCAAAAAGGAAATAAAATAAGTTATAGTTAAAGCTCTTATGGAGCTGTAGTCTTTAAACATTGATCGCCGCGAGGTCACCGATGATCGGCAAAGTTGATGTAACTGTGAAGTACCCTTCAGCGCTGCTTGTCATGCTTACCGTGTAATTCACTATGTGAAGTGACCGGTGAGGCTCTTCTGTATTATACAGAGTATTGGCTTGAGAACATTATTTGAAAGTTTCATAATATATGTCGATAAATAGTTTTTTAAGTGAAACGACAATTCGCGCAGTCGGAATACCCTTCACGCACCGTAAGGCCGCTTTTACATTTAACGACACGACACCGATAAATCGTGAACGATCCCGAAGGGACGACACAACGTTTTATCGTATCGTCTGATAGTCAGTTTTTCATTGCACCGATATCGTTCGCTGAAAACGACAATTTTTACATTCAGTTCGTGTTCGTCTGTAGCCGAGAGCACATCTATTCTCAATATGGTGCATCGCAACAAATTACATTATAACAAACTGCGATTGTTGTATTTGCTGTATTTAAGGAGAAAGAAGAGATCAATAACAAAACGCTTCTGGGTGCATGATATCATCAAAGCAAGACAGGTTGAAGGAGATTTTTATATTTTATTTGAACGTCTACAAAAAGCTAGAGCTAGAGCTAACCACTGGAGCTGCAGAGTGGGCTATTGGCGACGGTTTGACTAAATATTGCCTTCCGTGCCTTTTCTCGAACAATCTTGTTCTTGTAAAATTCATCTCGCTTATTCCAAATACAGGTCTTTACTTCCACTAGTTCACAATATCGAACTTAAAAGCCATATTGAAAATATAAATAAAAAAAACACAGTAGACTATAGCAGACGGCAACAAGTTTTTCGGAAACAAACTCAAAATGTCGTCGCGGTGAAGTAGGGAAGGCGCGTGCCCACGATAAAACGTTCCGATAAATTGTATCGTCTGATCGGCAACGACTATATCGTTATCGTATCGGCTAGTGAAAAAGCGGCCGGCTTCGTATGTGTATTTTGCGTACCCCGATATCGTGCCACTGAAATCGTATGCGATTTATCGGTGTCGTGTCGTTAAATGTAAAAGCGGCCTAAGTGATTACTTTTAGTTCAAAGTTTTACATGCACTGGCGCTTTATTTAATATCGGACGCGTGTTCTAGTCAAATTCTATTCACCAAATTCTTGTCAATCGAGCTCACGGAGTTACAGTGACGGACGGAATCCCCTCACATGCCCCCCCCCCCCGTCCAATAGCATAATATTTCTATCTTGATATCCTATGCAATTGAATTTAAAAACGTCCCACGTCAAAAAACATAATCGAACAAATGACAAAGTGTTGAATGTTCGAAGCGCGCTCTCAGTATTGTCATGAGGTCAAGTTGTGAAAGTTCCGTGCATAAAGGACATACCTACATTCTCATTGAAATGTAAACGTTTTGAGTCACGAAGCGCGAAGTTGCTTATTGACGCGTTTTAAAACTGAAAGTGCTCAGAGCTGATTAGGTTTCACTAAAAGTGCATCCAAGATACTAAAATCTAAAATAATCGAGTTCGGATACGAAACCTCAAATAATATTGCAGTAGCAAAAGGTTTAAGTGTGTGATTTTTTTTATATTGTTATGCTTGTATATGTGTGCATGTATGTACGATATGCAAGTGTGTATTTGCGAAGTATATGTGTGAGGTGGTGTGTGTGTATGTGGTTACACTGTTAAAAA
The DNA here is from genome assembly GCA_963932185.1 of Troglohyphantes excavatus. Taxonomy (NCBI): domain Eukaryota; kingdom Metazoa; phylum Arthropoda; class Arachnida; order Araneae; family Linyphiidae; genus Troglohyphantes; species Troglohyphantes excavatus. The sequence continues at coordinate 77,030,909 of OZ010669.1, forward strand.
TTTAAGTTCAACGATGTACCATATCTTGGTGCAAAATAGAGGTCTGCAGCAAATTACACCATATTATGGTGGAACCTGTTGAACCAAAAATCTTTTATCGGAATAAAGCGGAAGTTCCACCTAAAAATTGGTTCAACCTCCATAACTGCAACCGAAATTTTCGCTGTCATTACATCAACCAGCCGAGGAATCCCTTCCAAGAAAGACAACGACGAACAAAAGCCTCCGTGGCCTAGTGGATAAATGTGTTCATCTATAAATCAGAGGATTTCTAGTTCGATCTCGATCGGTGGACTTGACAAAAAAAGAAAGAAAGTAATGATTTTGCGCTTAAAGATTTGCCAGCTTCGATACAAAAATACTAAAAAAAACTCGTGTTATAAAACGTTATGAGTTTTGATGCTACGTTTCACCACTAAATGGTATCGGTTGCACCGTAAAATGGTAAAAGTAGGCACCATATGTTGGTTACAGCTAACTGGGTACCAAATGTTGGTGCAAGGTCATAATAATTTTTAACAGTGTACCGGCGGGTCTGTATTTATTCGCTCGTACCTCGGAAACTAATGATACTTAACTACTTTTAAGGGGGTATAGGAGAGACACTTAATACTTTTCCCTTCAATTTTAAAGATATCATTATATTTTTTTCCCACTTGTGTGTGCAAAACATATTTATATAATCACATAATTGAACATTAAAAAAAAAATTACACCTAAATAACTGCAACTTATTTTTAATATACGCCAAGAAAATATTTTCTGAAAAACTTTAATTTCGCGATTTTATATATAAAAAAAGAATATGATAAAGAAACTGTTTTTACAGATTTTTGTTATTTGCAAAACAATTTTTTTGAAAATAATTATTAAATAAATCGTTAATTTCACTGTTCACACAATTTTTAAAAAATTACTAAAACAAAAATAATTTATATATTATTAATTCCTAAAGAAAAATTAAAGTAGTATGTTTCAAAATACAATGCATCAAATTTAGAGCAATTTATTCAAATTGATCAGAACTTATAACATTTTAAACTTTATCAAAGATGAAAAAAGTCAGGCAATTTTGTACCAAAGCTTAATATTGGTTTGCAAAGAAAAAAAATAGTTATAATCAATGTAGAAATATAATTTTGGTGTTGTTAGATTCAAAGTAAAATGAACTATTTTTTAAAGCAATAAAATAATTTCGGATATTTTTGATGATTTTGTGTCCTTAATAATGAGACTTAGTAAAAAACATAGTTTTCATTTGGAAAAAGTTTGATTTGATGGAGTTTTTTAAAAGATGGGATCTCACTATAATCAGGTTTTGTATTTTCTTAATGTATTTAAAAAAATTACGTAAAAGTTGACTAAGTTCTGTTTGCGCTTATCGTTTGTTAAAAAGATTTTTAGGAAACTTGACAATTTTAAAATATCCCAGAAGAAGATTTTGTATTCAAATTTGTGTCGAAATGTTAAAAAAGGAACTGAATTTAATTAGCATTTTTTTATTGCCCATTATTTGGCCACACCATTTTTAGGTTTGCACAAACGTAACTTGTTTATGTGAGCACCAATTTTTATAATTGTTGTACATGAAAATGGTCGCATTCCATCATTTCTTCTCCAAAAACTAAAGTTTTCACGGAAAAATAAAATTAAATAACTTAAACTGTTGTGTGTCCGTATAGGTTTGTCTTACAGCTACACAATAGATTATTAGCAACGGTTCGGGATATATCTTGCAAAGAAAAAACTCTGAAACATGGTCTCATCGCATTTTGAACCATGGTAAAACGATTAGGACAGCACCCGAGCTGACCCCCCACACATCAGTGTAAGGGTGAGGACCTTTGGACCATGAAAGATTTAGTGTGCAGCAGTCCTGTGTTTCTTCTGAACAACGAGTAACCAAACTGGCAAGGCTTCCAATCCCGAGCTCGCTGCAAATTCAAGATTCGAACCTATAAACCTCCGATTATGAGTCGAGTACTCTACTACTAAGCCGGCGGGTGGCTTTTGCGAATGACGAGTATTTTTGTTTTCGAATGCTAAAGTTGAAGTTTCGAAATGATAATTCGTAAACAATACAATCAAGTGTATTTATTGAATAGGGTCATTTTTAATATTTCCTTGCGAAAACTAATTTCAAGGGCTTTTCGAATTGGGTCAGCATAGCCGTAGTCTGGTGGCCACTGAGGTAAGGATTTTTTGTGAAATATCTGTTCTCAGTAGCATTTTGGGAAAAAGATTTTCAACACTAAAGAGTGCGTCTTAATAATCTATGTAAATAAACTGCATTTCACAAATAAATAACTGTCGTTTTGTGATAATTTTAAATGTTCCCTGTTATTTTACAAAGAGCATTGTCGAAAATATTTTTGTTTTTTTTTATATTTTATTATATTCTTTAAAGAAAACTCTTTTATAAACATGGGTTTGGTCTCAAGAGACTTTAAGACATGAAAACACTAGGCACGTAAAGAATAACTTTGTTCCTTAATAAAAATAATTTCGTCAGACAGAAAACCTGACTGAAATTATTGCACATGTATTTATTTCTGGATGTAGTCATGGTCAATAACAAACTCATATTTAAAATTGATGAATTTTTAATAATGTATTATGTTTTAATTAATATATATATTTGAAAACAATTCTCATATAAACTTGTTTTGTGTCTTAGGGGACTTCAAGACTAATAGAAACGCTAAACATATTAAGTTAAATTTTTTACACGAAAATTGCATTCGTGTATATATTTTTAAATGACAATAGATAACAAACGCATGTGATTACTCAAAATAATTATACATCTTGTTTCTAGGATTTTTTTAAAAAGTCTTTAGTATTACAGTATTTCTAAATTATCTTTGAGCAATTGGAAATATCAGAATATTTTAAATCTGAGATATTTCGAGTTGTTTACAAGCTATGTTTTATTATTCGTCGCGCAAGATAAAAACATGTTTGTTTGACCGAAGTTTGGCATGTGTGTTTGACCCGAATTTAAAGTTAGACTAGTGTTAAAAAGCACTCACCTCGTCTCGTTCTTTGCGTTCTTGTACCGGCTTTTGTACAGCCCGATGATGCTCCCGTTGAGCAAGCCGCTGAACTCGAAGCACAGTCTGTACAGCCCGGCCTCAACACCTCGCTCCGTCGTCACCACAAAGTACTCGTGCGGACTGTACGCGAAGCTCTTTTCCACCCGGACCCCTCGATGCCGGACTTCGTCGAACACCCCGCACTCCCGGACCACGAGGCGGTACGCGTGCACCACAAAGTGCCTCGTTCCACCCTGGGTCACGTTCACGGTCACGTTCACCTCCCCAGAGAACACGTCCGTCCGTAGGTCCGGCTGCAGACGGAGGTCGTAGTGCAGAGGTCGGATGTACCTCGGCAAACGGAAGTCCAGCCAGGGGGCGGAGTCCGGCATCGAGGGTGTGTGGTCCGATGAGTCCGACTGGATGTCTGGGGAAGGGGTGGGCCGCTGGACTATTTGGGGGTGGTCGGTGGTGGGGGAGAAGGGAGGTCCGGCACCTTTTGGTGGGGTGGTGGGGCGGGTGTCTCCGCCACCTTTGACCTTGGGCGCGGAGGCGGAGAGAGCGGTCTCGTGGCGGAGTTGACCTCTGAGGACGAAGACGAGCAGGACGACGCTGAGGACGAGGAGGACGAAAATGGCTACGGCGATTTTCTGCGAGGATGACTGAGGGATGAGGGTTTTGGCTATCGTTTGGGGCGGCATGCTGTACTTGCAGTTGGGGGACCGAAGAGGGAAGTATGAAAAAGTCTCAGATGTACGAGAAGTATGTTAGTGAGGAGTGAATGATTGGGGCAGGACAAGGATGTTATTCACTTGAGGAGAACGAGAATAATATTACAGAGTTGGATGATGAAGATAATAGTGATGAGAAACTGAATAGAGGGACTATGCTGATGACTTATTCACTTGAGGTGAACGTGGGGCATATTAAAGAGTTGGAGGTGGACGAGAACAATGACGGACAATATGAAGGAGTTAGAGGTGTTAAATAAAGAGCATAGGGAGTGAATGAAGAAGACAATGACGAGGAGTTATTTACTTAGTGGTGGATAACTGAAAATGGGGATGACGAGAAAGGCAATAATGAAGTGGTATTTGATGGTATCTTTGGCAGCTGAGAAAATAGTTTAAGGGAAATATTATCCGTTATACTTCAAGTGCCGTCATTCACATTTTCCGCATTTTTTGTATAAATACAACACTTGTAAACAAACTCACTTCCCCTAAATATCTTGTTTGCTCGGTAAATAATTCACTTGTGTTGATGATTCACCATAGTTGAGTACACTATGAACTATATTCCAAAGCACAACCACACACTTTTTGAGATTGAGGAATTAACCCGCGCAAGTTTTCTGCATAAAAATTCAGCTAAATTGCTATCATTTCTGGTTGAGCAGCACTCACGAATACCAAATACAATGGAATTTACCGTTTCAAACTCCGGTGGGTTTTGTACTATTGCACAAATACAAAAGAATTATGATCTATGCAACGACGAATTTTGCATTTACTTCATTCAAAATTTACACGTAGAAATCCATCATGTGTATCGCCTGTATACTCCGAACAGCAGCGGCATGTTCACTTTTCCAAGCCAACTTTCTTATTCAAAAGCCGCCAACTGATGTCAATGACAAACACGATGTTCTTTATAAATTAAAAATAAATAATTCCTCTCTTCTTGAATCACGCACAGTTGTAAATGACGTTTCCCTTCCATAACACAAGTCCAGCACCACTCAAAAGAGAACGAACTCGGTTTGTTTGACGAGCATATGGCCGCATGTTGACCCCTTTCTGCGCGCACAACACTCAACCTGCAGAGTTGAAATGCAACCGTAACGGGACGGAACGAGTTTGCGACTCGCACTGCGTGTCGTTTCTGACCCAAACGGAGAAAATAGGACAGGGTCGCCAATGGCCTCGCCAAGCGGAGCGTTTCTCGCCAATTTTTTGGTTTTTAAATTGAAAAAAATACCGGGATATTAGAAAGGATGTCCCTGTTCTGTTAGCATACTTTTTCATGCTTCTGAAGAGTTAAATGAGGTCGTTATAATGTTGTTCATGTCGAATAGTTTATGATTTATTATACAGGATGTTGGAAAATAATGGCTATGCGTATTATATTTTTTTTTGTTGAATATCAGAAAAATAAATAATAAAAAAAAATAAAATTGACATAATTAGAAAATAATATTAAATATTCATTGAATGAATTCTCTCTAAATTAAAATTAAAACTTTTTATGTATACCCTCTATCCTAAAATGATAAATTACTATAAAAATCGGCGATCACAAATATTTCGAAATTTCAATAGATCTATTTCTAATTTGCTAAACTTTAAAAAAATTACTAAAATAATCTATTTTTTTTAAACAAGAAAAACCTTCTGAAAATTCAACTTAAAAAAATTGTAATATCCATAAATTTTTTATTAAATATTTACATTTTAATGCTTTTTCAAAAAATGCAAATTGTTTAGATATTAATACGTCTGTGAAATCGGTATGCGTTACCTCGTCACACGGATTCGTATCGTAAAAAATGACGCCTGTCGAATCCTTATCATTGCACGTAGAATCATCTCATAATAATTGAAATACCACCGTGTAGAGAAAAGTGGGCAGCATCAACTAGGTTGGCCATTTCTCCTCCCCTCTGATCTTCGTGCCGCGCAGTGCACAAAAGTATTCACGAACCAAAACTTTCGGGTAGAGTGAGGCGTGAACTAACTCACATTTTTGGGGCATTTTTATATGAATAGTATTTTATTTTACCTGTTAAGTTTAATAACAGGGAGTCTGAGAAACAACAAGGGGGGTTCAACCCAGTTATTTGTCTCAAGACGTTGTTCCATTTTTCTATTCATTTCACAAATAATAAGTATTGATATACTGTAAACCGGGGTAACTTTGGGACACCTTTCCCCAGTTTTTTATTACTCCTGTCAACAAGTATTAAACTAGATTTCTGAAACTATTGTAAAATATGAAGTTAACCTTACCAAATATGGGGATGATTTTACTCTACGACCAATGCTATCCAAACAAACGTCCGCCCTCGTTGTCCCATTAAATGGGGTAAATTTGGGACAGTGCTTGACTCCGGGAAGAACTTTTTCTTCTACCTGATATATACCTGCCTGTAGTTCAATATTTGGTGTTTTTGACGCATGAAAATTTACACACAAACTAGAAATTTGACAACACGAGGTTGAAAACAAGTCGGGATGCCTTCTGACGTCAGCGTAACTACAGCTTCAAATGAGTGAAGTGGGGTTGCAGAATATACGGGCGGATTCGATAGCGATGGTTGCGCGCGCCAATTCAAAACGCACGACATTGGCTAGATATTCGAAATCCGAAAGTCTCAAAGTTGAGACCCCCAGTCCCGCAGTTACCTCGTTCTACTGTAGCTAGTTTCACTTAATTTTTTTTTTATTTTTAAAAGAGATAATTATATTTCCGGTTTAATAAATGATGTGATGGATAAACGAAATTTATGATATTTTTCTTCACAGGCGACATCAAAATCTTGCGATCGCCGTCGTGCATCTTTGTAAATGTGATAAATGTAATATTTAAAAAAACACACACACCTAGATATATAAGATATAAGGGCTGCGTGATTTTTGCTGTGATGCGTATCACCTGGAAAGACTTATTTCTTTACCTCGCCTATGGCCATGACTTTCTGAGAAGTCATAAGAACATGAAATCAGGAGATTAGGGGTCTGCCGATCGATTGCGCAATAAAATGGACGGTTTTGATTCATTGAGTGTTGATCGAAATCGTGTATTGTCATTGTAGATCAAGCTGAGCTTGTTGCTCGGAATGACGGGTGTTACGAATGAATTAGTAAGTGGCGAAGGCCTCTAATATGAATGATAAAGGCAATGTGCACAGATTGTTCTCTGGCATTTGTCTAACAAATTAATATTTTAATAGAGTTCGGAAGTGAAATTACGCGTCACAGCTAGTTCTTAGCTAGTAACAGCTATTGCTTAGAAACATATACTCACAACCATAAATCAATCAGTTTTCTAATTTTTATTATTTTACATGATCGGAAGTGGATAAATTTTTCCCACCAAAATGTAATGAATTAATTTTTAAAATAAACCGTCTATACGAATTTTGTTATTTTCTAATAATTAAAAAAATATAAGTCAAAATCTTTACTTAATTTATTTTAATTATTAGTTTATTAAGTCTAAATTCTTAGCCATACGGAATTGTTTACGAATTTTTTTTTTCATTTCAGGTTAATGTTATTTACATTGTAAGATAATATAATTTACAAAGTATGTAAATGTTATTAGAATTGTAGTATAAACTAATTTATAATAGAGATAACGTAATTAGATTTGCAGGATACTATAATTTACAATAGAAGATAATGTTGTTAGAATTATAGGATAATATAACTTACAATGGATGACAATGGTATTAGAATTATTGGATAATATATTTTACAATGGAAAATGATGTAATTTGAATTGTAGGATAACATAATTTACAATGGAGAATAATGTTATTAGAATTGTAGAATAATGAAATTTCCAATGAAGGGTAATGTAATTAGAAATGGATAATATAATTTACAACGGAAGATAACGTAATTAGAATTATAGGGTAATATTATTTACATTGAATAAAAATGTTATTAACAATGAATATGTAATTAACAATAGTAATGTTATTTATAGTATATAGTAGTATTATTTACAATAAAAAATAATTTTACTTACAGTAAGTAGTAATGTTTTTTACAATGAATAATATAATATTATTAATAATGAATAATAATTTTATTTACAAAGAAAAATAATATTATTTTCAAATAAGTATAATGTAATTACAATGTTGGAAATTATATTTTCATTGTAGGATAAAAATATCTTCATTGGAAGACGAATGCTATTTAGGATAATGTAACTTTCAATGATGGGTAATGTTATTAATATTGTAAGAACATTTCATTTGATAAAGATATAATTTAAAGTGGAGTAGAATGTTATTTGCAATATTCGTTAATTCAAATTTTTAATGCATTTATAATTAATAAATTAAAAAAATATATTAATGTTATCAAATTTTTATCTACAGGTAATAACTGTTTTCATAATAGGTTTACAAAAAAATTAAATTAGTAACTGTAAAACATTTTGCCAAATAGCGCGATCAACTTCTACATATTTCTTCTCTCACCGAATACCGGGCGGGAATATCTTTCCATTCGATTTTACTACAACCCACTTTCTTACACTCCTTTCACCTCAAGTAATTGTCGAACTCAAATGAGAGGAACAATAATTCTCCCATATATTGGAACAATAACCAGTTCGCGCCAAAATAACTACGCCGGAGTTGTAACGGTAACCCTAATAACGCCCGAAGGCTGATAACCCTTTTGTGAAACAGCAAAGGTTTCTTTGAAGCAGATCACAACGACACTCGCCTTTCGAAAATCCTTTTTCTGACGTCAATAAATGAATGAAATTTAATATTTATTTAAATTGGAAGTCGGCTCTGTTTTTAGAAGAAATTCCTTGAAAATCTAAGTGAGATATTAAAAAATAATAAAGAGGAATTTGAGTTTCGTGACGCAATGGAAGAATGTCATTATTTGCGTAGTTTCTTTTAACTGTTGAAATTATTTTGATTTCTTTTGGGAGTTTTGTGAGTGATTCCAGGAATGATGAGGTAAAAGTGTAAATTTTAAAAATCTTTTAATATCAAGGAATTACAATTATTTTTTCGAGAGGTAATAATCAGTGGATTACCGGTATCCGCGTTTTATTTGTTTTGTTTCTGGAAGTGTTTAAATGTCGCACTTTATTTTCAATTTGCATACCAATTCCAGCGTTTTGAAATAGAGTTATAAAAATACTTTTTTTAAAAGCCAACCTATGATTTAATGTTCTTAAAGTATAAATTAAAATACAATATTTTAAATCCTCAAACATTTAAAAACATTAAAAAAAACATTCACCTTCGAAATTTTAATCACGAAACTATATTTTTCATTACGTGTTATTTTTAGCTGGTGGTGGAAAACTTAATATTCGTCTTGTTGTGAAGTGTAAATTGATTGTCTCCATGATCGCTCTACATGGTCATGTTACCAGAGAGTAAATACATGAAATCTTGATTACAAAATTCCTTCGAAAGTAAAAGAAGAATATTGGTATTTAGATATATTAACAATGAGTATAACAAAATAAAGGTTATGGGGAATTCAAGTTCATACAACACATCATTCTTTAAATAAGTACAAGCGATGTTGTAATTACTAATATTTAAAATAAATACACATGGAGTATGGAGAATGATATCTGGGGTATTTTGTTGTTGTTTTTATTTTGATTTATTTTGATTTATATATTACAATATACATGGGTTATTGTCAAAGTAATGTGTCTAAAAACTTACACGCTAATTGCCCGTGCGGTGTTAAAAAGATTGCCTTTTAGGTGTTATTTTGAAGGACGTAACAGCACGCGCCTGTGCGTGGCCGGCAACGAACGTGTTAAAATACTTTTTTTTTAACTCAATCCAAATTGCAATGTTTTTTTTTTTATTTTGTAGGATATTTAAATGATATTTTAATAAACTTATTTTTTAAAAATAAAGAAAAAGCATTTTTAATTTAAAAAAAATGGCGCCTAATAAAAAATATTTTAAAAAAAATACGGATAAAGTATTTTTAAGAATTTAAAAATCTTGTGTATTGATGGAAAAAACTAGTGATTCTTTAACGGACGATTCCGGCACCAGAAGGTGGAAGATTCTTAATTGTTTTTCTCTGCTGCCGAAGATTTCTCGCCTCCTTGAGGATAGCCGCGCACTTGTAACAATAGGCCCTGTTCAGTTGAAAGTAACCGAAAAACTGAAATTGTATCCGCTCACTGACCAACTTTTAATTGCACAAAAAAAATCCTTTCTCTCGCTTTCCACACTAGCAGCTCTGGCAAATAACCGACAATTAGGCGATTTTGTATGGATTGTAGTAATACGAGTTTGGCGATTTTTTACCTTCACTTTGGCGATTGCGAAATCTGAGACTTGGCAGCCCAGCAATTTAAAAAATCAGAATTAGTTAGTGCGGGATTTTTTTAGTTTCTCATTTAATTAAAAGTTGCAGTGAAATTGTTACTAGTGCGCATACGTAACTAGGTTAAACAGTATACAAATGTGTCTACTGAAGGGACATAACAAGGAAACACTTGAAAAACTATTAATGAAAAATAATGGGTTTAATGAAAAATAATGGAATAGACTGCTGGACTTGGCACAGGACTCGCGATTGAAGGATTTCTAGTTCGAGTCATGTTTGGATCAACCGAAAACTTGCTGTGTGTAGGTGTACTGGTGAATGTTAAATCTGCCATGTCTCAAATGAGTCGTTTAATTCCAAAACGTCTCTTGTTCACTTTATAAAACTTACGATAAATAAAAAATTTTGTATGAAATTTTATTTCTACACCTGGAATAAAAAAATGGTGTTTTTTTTAATGTGTAAACAAATAGCAGAACATATTAAATGTCATGAAACAGGTGGAAAATTAATATTTTGCTCATTATATTGAAAAAATGTTTGGACACGAGGCATTTGAAACTGAATTAAAGACGTTTAGAAATTTAAAAAAAATCGACAAAAGACATTTTAAAACTAGATAACATGAACATGAGAAACTTAATTTTCATTTGTCACGATTTTTTCAACGTTTCCTTGCCTTACCATCAGCCTTCCAGAACTTCAATCTCAATAATGTGTATCGACTAAAGATCGAACTACATGTAGCAGTATTAAGTAAAAGTTTCATTTTCTAATCAAACACAAAAAATATTTCTCAAAATTAGTATTTAAAACAATATTACACTCTTTGTAAGTCAAATACTTTTAACATAACACACGCACAAATAGAGGTTATGTTTCGATTGTATTTTTGTCTACACGCCCTCGTTCAAAATGATACAAATCATGTTTCAAATGTTAAGCAGTGTTGTCACAAAATTGTTTTCAAGTAAACATATTAAATAGCACTTTGTTTTAAAGAAAATGTAATATTGAAATCTAGTATATTTCCGGATTTGGAGAAGAAGAGACACTTTGGAACTGGAGAGAGCCATCTATATGTAGGTTTCAAACTGCAAAGAGGACGATTTGTTTCTGTCAGTTGTTAGGCCGCTGTGGTGATGCAATTAGTTCTGCCTCCCCACCTGTTCCCACGCAAGATTAAGGCGCCAGTGTAGGTGCCATAAAACGTTTAAAAAGAAATCCTTGACAGAGAGTCGAGTTAGGATTTAAAAGGCCATAAATGAAAATCGACTGGGGATTTAGTTCCCATAAACCAGACCCCCATAAAATGAAATATATGGGGTCCCTTTCATCTCGTCGGGGCCCAATCTTGTGAATGAGATGGTTTTACCGAATCACGGGTGTGGAATTATAATGCTCGAACCAATGGGACTGATCTAGGGGCTGTACCCACGACCACCATCGACAGTACTCTTCTTCACGTAAAGACTATCTAAATAACACTTAAAACTTGTACACTGACTGACTTACTCGTAGGACTAAGAGCTTTCCTTTCTCTGAGATCTCGCTCTCATATATTTTGGACGAGCACTTGACGGAGACTCTCGTAATGTTTATGTAAGAAACTTTAATCAATCTCGTGTTTGAGAGATGCTCCGGGATAGACTGTCAGCCGTCCTGCCTGGTGAGTCATGCAACCAATTGTCCTCAAACTTAAAATAAATCAGTATTTCATAAAAGTTTAAACGTTTCCTTGCTTTAATTATAGTTAAGTTTTTGAATTTTTATGCATTTTCTTCCCAACAGGAAAATCTACGTTCCGGGTACATTATTATTGAAATCACAATGCAATGTCTCTCTTTATGTATACGATCTAGCCAAAGTAAATAAATGTATTAATCTTAATATTAACGGTAAACTTAATGTTAATTCAAACATTGCATTCTCCGACTATTTTACATTAATACAGCCGCCATGTTGGAATTCTGGTAGTGGACGAGAGACGTTTAGGAAATAAGTGCCTTCTTTCCCATTCATTTTCAACTAGCTGAAATAAGTTTTTTTTCTGAAAAACTGTTGGTTCTACATCAGACGGTATTAATAAATAATAAGCATTTTAAACACACTCATAAAAAAGTGGAAAATACACGTTCCGGAATTGGGCGACTCAAATGTCCTCACGTTAGATGTTTGATATAAGTTTATAAAGTAGGATGTCCCCTCAGGTACGGTCCTGATTATCTGACTGTAGTTAAACATTTCTAAGTTGTTGTGTCGCGATTTTCTTAAGAGATTCAAACTTTCACCTACAGCCAATTGACTAGCTTCAGTGGGACATTCACTCGACCAACCAATGGAAAATGTGTAAATTTCGCCTCTAGAGAGAGAACTTTTCTTTCTTGCTTCTAAAATCAAATAAACAAAATGTGACACTTTTCAAGGAGGAACTGTGTCACCTTCAGAGGACGACCCAGCGCAATACTTGGGTGGACAGGAAATCCCCGGCAATGATTTACGTGCAGTAATTTGCATATTTTCCCTTCCGCGAAAACAGTTTTGTTGTTTAAACTGTTATTGTGTGAGAACATGCGTGGGTGTAAAATGTAGTACAGAAATAAATGATCATACACATCAGTTAAAGTTGAAGGGGAATTCTCAGCGATAAACACGAAAAAAGTTACAAATCTGTGTATACTGTACTGTACAGGTGAATGAGAATTATTTTTACAATTTTGACAAGCAATAAAAACTAAGGGAAATAAGATAGCCAAGTTATGTTTTTCGTACATGTACAAGCAACACATGAAGTTTTATTTGTATACAGTTTTAAAAAATATATTTAATTTTTTTTTGTAATTAAAATTATTAAAAAAATATAATTTTTAAAAAACTGCTTACAAATAAAACTTCATGTGTAGCTGTTACATGTACAAGCAACATAACTTAGCTCTATTACTTTCTTTAAGTTTTATTGCTTGTCAAAAAGTTTTAAAAATATTTGCCATACACCCGTTCTCATGAATGGTTTTGGAAAAAAAAACTGTTCACAAACAAAACTTCATGAGTTGCTCTTATACTCTCTCTCTCTCGCATGCAACATAACTTGGCTATCTTGTAACGAAAGTTGCTTGGCGACGAAATTCAAACTCTGAAATCGCACAATCATTTAAGCTCGCAGGTATTCTGATCACTTCTTATTAACACGTTCAGTGTGGACTCAGTATATCTATCGAGTATGCATTTAACACGTTCAGTGCGGATGGTCAAATCCGTATTTATCCATAAGTGCGTCACTCCGTACAGTAAGTTATCCGCAAATGTGTCACAGGATCAATTGATCTCGTACCGCACTGACCGTGTTAAAAGTTTCACATCTGGAAGGTAATTCATTGAATTTCGTTGCCATGCATCTTTCGCTACGGCTTTTGAATCCGTAGTTTGGAGTTACGAGGTTTGTGAATTAAGCCGATGATGTGATGTTTGGAACGGGATTGCAATTGATGCAATAATTGAACGTACAGCAACAAAGCCCTTGACTCCAAAAGAGAGTGTGATTTAAATAAAAGCGTGTAATAACAGTGAAATATAAGGAACATGCTGGCACCACACGGAAACGAAGAAAAATAAAAAATAAACAACTATTCCTTTTTTCACAGAAAAACCTTGTTCAAGATCCATCCTTGCCTGCAACAACCACTCGCCCGTATACGCGCATGGATAGGATTGCCTCTCAAAGGAGTAACAGCTTCCTCTCGCTTCTGAGAACTCCAAAGTCAACTGGATCTCTCTCTCTCTCTCTGTGTGTTCAGTTGTGCAACTTCAGAAAAGTTCCTCGAGTACTGCTTTTACATATTTTGCAATGCATCATCAGAAACTCGTATAGTCTCATTAAAAACTAAATACGCTTTTGCGTTCGTAATATGAAAAAGAAAACTGAAAGGTTTTTTAGTAATTCTAAAAATATCTTTTTCTTCCTTTCCTGCCAACCCCTCATCTCTCTTTCTCTCTCTCTTGTAAATTCATTTTTATATTTACTGTCGCTGTCAACAAAACCAATCGTCTTTTTAAGCGACTGAAAATCCCGCCAAAAAGAGAGAAGGTTATCAATTCGACTGTTATGTATTTTCGCGCAAGATATTTGTTCTAATTCAGATATTTTGAAAATTCTTTTTATTTTGCTGAATAGGGGACGTTTCACTTCGGCACCTTTTGAAAAAAAAAATCCTGTTATCCGGTATTTAACTATCCGGAATTCTCAATTAACCGGAACATTTGAAAATAAAATATTGTCCAAAATAGAGGAAAATCTATTTTGACAAAATTTTTTAAAGTAAATCGTTTATACGGCTGTTATATATCGATTAACTGGACTTTTTTTTTTAACAATTTCTATGATTTCAAAATATTTTCAGTGTTGAATAAAGATTGTACAACATTTCCATTTAGTTCACCCGGCATTTATTAGCATGGATAGAGGGATTGTTTTGCTACATGCATTGATGAGACAACATAGTTTTGTTTACCTGGCATTTATTAAACTGGATCCGAGACGCGGAAAATTGTGTGCAAAAACTTGAATTTCTTGGTGAATTATAGCAGAGGGCGAAGTCTTCTACTAAATTAAAAACTAAAAAGGGAAAAACAAATTAATCTTTTTACACTTTTATATAAATTGAAAAATGCGAAAATTAGCATTGTGGGTATCGTAATGCCTAAAACCAAACTCCCATAATTGAAATTTTTATTGAAATAGTAGAAATTTATAAAAATGTTGCTAAAAGTGCCTCCGTCAGTCATGTCTTTAATATTTAATAATAATTATTATTAATTTACAAAAGAATAAATGGTCACCTTGTCCTTCTCTGGTGGTTCCCTTTGTTTTACTAATGACTTTCTGAATGGACAATTTCGTATTTCATCGGTAATGCTAACCATACATAAAGACAGATTCTCGGTAAGATTCAAATCTATTTCGGAGGGGGTTCAGGCGGAAAAAATTTAATACAACTATTAATTGTTGAATATTAAAGCTGTAAAATATGAAGAATTTTACGAAATTAATGGTAATTAGGCAATTAATTATACATATTGGTGATTTAATTAAATAATTTAATATTTATATAAAAATAATTTTTTTGTTTACATTTATTTTAGGAGGGGTCCGTACTACGCCCACATGTATTATCCCCTTTGAGTACGTGTTTATGCTGTACATTTTCTTAAAGTCGGTTTCCCTTTTTTTAGAAAGATTATTTTATTTTCCCCTTTTAGTTTTTAATTTAGCAGGAGGCTTCGCCCCCTGCTGTTATTGATCAAGAAATTTAAGTAATAACTTGTGCTCACATTTTGTACGCACAATGTATATTGTAAACCAATCTTTATCCATTCCAATAAATGCTGGGTGAATGAAATGTCATTGTTGTAGAATCTTTATTCAAAAATAAAAATATTTTGAAATCAGATAAATTGTTTAAACAAACTCCTGTTAATCAATATTTCCGGATAAATAAGTCTGATAATCGTTTTTTTTTTTAATTTTTGCATAAGTGGATTTTTCTCTATTCAACAAAATTTTTTTTAATCGGATTATATATTTTTTTCAAATCTTCCGGTTAATTGAGAATTTCGGATAGTTAAATGCTGGATAAACGGATATATTTTCAAACAGAGCCCAAGTGAAACATTCCCTATTAAAAAATTGTCAAAATATTTGAATTAGAAAAGAAATCTTGCCCGAACATACATAAAAAAAAAAAAAAAAAATATATATATATATATATATATATATATATATATATATATATATATATATATATATATATATATATATATATATATATAACAGTTGAATTGATAACCTCTCTCCTTGGCGGTTTTAATTTAAAGTTTCTGGTGGTTTTATTTTGGAGTTTTGGTTGGCACGCTGTTCAGTCGGTTAAAAATCGTGTGTAATGCCAAATAAAAATATGGGTCTGTAAATAAAAATATAAAAAATATGCACCATTAGTTCTTCTTCATTCGGTAGTGCTGCCCTCTTGTTTCTCTTTCGTGTACTATTTTTTAAATTGTGATGGAAGTAAATTATTTATAGATTTTGAAGAAACACAAAATTTAATATCAAAACGATCAAAAGTCACAAAAACTACTATATTTTAACACACAAAAATGGACTTTTAAGATAGTTGATTAAAAATATATAAATATTTTTTGACGAAAAAACTTTAAAAAACATTGATACACGTTAAATTGATTCTATTAAACATTTGGTTTGAGAAAATCGATTAGAAATAAAAAGGATTCAAACAAATTTGTATCTAACGTAAATCTAAATAATTTAAGAAATGTCACTAAAATCGAAAAGTTATATTAAAAAAAGTGGCATATATAGTTAGATAAATTACACAGAACTCGTTTTAGTGCCTTAAAACCGGGTGACTAGCATAAGTTTTGAACTTCAACAGTCATATTAAACCTTCTTCTTGTACACTTTTAAAATTATGTGTAATACCTTAAATGTTCGGTGGCGGCGTGCACTATAAGACCTCGTTCTCAACATTTTTTAAAACTTACGTTTATGCGCTGCTCTTATTCACCATTAAGTACCTGTGAATAGCAGCAAGTCGCCTTTTCTTAAAAATTCTGTTTCGATTCTGAAATCTCGATAGGGGATTTCAAAGGTGATTATTTATTTTCTGACCAATATTCTTAAGATTTCCAAATAATGAAAAAAAGTACACCTACAAATTATTATAAAGTGGGTAACAATAAAAATATCTAATAAAAAGTAATGTTTCCACAATTTCTCTTCTGAAAGTTTAATTGACTGTTTACTCATTTATTAATATATAATTAAAATATTTAACAAGACGAATACAACGTTAGAACAAGAGAACATGACGGAATGAGAATTTGTTTAAGTGTGTACACTTTTTAGCACATTAAAACGTTAGATAAATAGAAAGAATGCTTCTATTTACCTGAAAAATGACCAAATACAGTTGAAAATTCATAATAATTTAACGGGATAGAGATAATCTTTTTTTAAAAATAAAATTCGATGCTTATCTAATTTTTTTTCTCTATATATATATTGACATGTTTGGTTTTGCATGCACGCTTATCACATAGAGGTCGAATTGATAACCTGTCTTCTTGGCACATTTGGCGGTATTGGTTGGCGTACTGAGTAAAAGTAAGAGTAATAAAGCCAACTAACTACTTTGTTTACAAAACCTCCTGAATAACTGAAATTTTTCAAGGAAAACTGACAAATAGAAAGCATGACAACTTTTCAATGCAATTCGCGATTGTATCTACCCATAAATCTACAGAAGTTTACAATTTGAATATTCTTGGCTTTTCTGATCATTTGGCGATACAGTTGCCATTCTTGGCGACGCAGTGATAAGGAGCAAACCTTAGCTCCTTATGTAATATACAGCTAAAAATTAAAAATAAAAAGATGTTATCATCATCTCTGATGATTGAATTATCCGGGACTCAACCTTCTTATCTCGGAAATCTTCACACTTTCTTCAGCAGCACAGAAAATGGAACGGCTTTCCTGTCCATGTTTGTGTTTTGAAACTGAGCTTTCGAACTGTAGTCTTCCGACAGCACAATTCAGTACTTGTGGATGGAAGTGCGTGGATCAGTGTGCTTTGGAATATTGAACTGTGTTCGACCCTTCATCATTGAAGAAGAAATTGAAATGTTCTTTTCTTTGTGTAACTGTTTTGTGTCAGTGTAATTCAGTTTGGCGTGGGAAGAGCAGTTATGGGGATGCATTCTATCATTTCATTGTGTCAGCATGAGTAAAAAGAAGGAATTGTTCGAGTTGTGAACTTTTGATGGTTTGCATTATTTGTTCACTGTTGCACTGTTTAAGCTGTTTAAATTACTGAGAGAATTTCAAACTTCAGGTCATCGAATAAGAATTGTCCTTTCGAATAGCAATATGAACAGTTCTCTTGAATATAATAACAGTATTGAACTGTCGTTTAGAGTGACATTATTGAACAAGTATTTTTAATAACAGTATTGAACAGCTCTCTAGAGAATTATTATTGAACAGTACTTCTGAATATCAGTATATGACAATCCTTTTGAGTAACAGTATTCAACTTTTTTTATGAGTAACAGTATTGAAAAGTTATTTCAAATAAAAGTACTGAACAGATCTTTTGAATAACCGTTTTTATGGGGATAATAGTTCTTTAACAAATCATTTGAGTAGCAGTCGGACTCTTTACCTCATTCAAACGGATACTACGAGGTAAGACAACACAGATATCACAATCTTTCTTCGGAACAGATAACGAACTTCTTGCACTTTACAGTCACGTCAGCTTTTAACAATAACTTCCAGTTCCATCCAACCTCTTCTTGTGTGAAAACGTCGCGACTTACGGCACTGGCATTCACCACAGTTACGCCGAACCTGCATTAGTGCGAGCAATCCACCTAAAAAACATCGAGACTTCCAACACTGGCATTCACTTTTCTTCACCATTAAGGGGCTTGCCTTACTTGCAATCATTTAAGCATTGGAATTACAGAGCGATTTAGAGCGACTTAGTCCTTAAAGGATTAAAGCAACTCATCGGAGGGATTTCCCCTGCTCGCCACAATGTCCGGCGAGTTCGTCTCCAGGCCGAACTGCATCTTGTCGATCATCGTCCTGATACTCCTGGTCTCGAGTACTGGTCTCCTGGTCATGGTCCTGAAAGGTGACTACGCCCACCCCCACGATTCCAACAGCTCTCACCACCACCACCATCACCACCACAGCCAGAATGCCACCACCCAGGACGTGCAGTCCGACCAGGCTCCCGGATCTAATCCGGATGAGCCCTGGAGGGATTTCAGACTGCCGGATAGCGTCCGGCCGATCCATTACGATCTCGAGTTGGAGCCAGATCTCGAGAAGGATCAGTTCTCGGGGAAGGTGGACATCGAGGTCAACGTGACCAGGAGGACGAGGTGGGTGGATTGCGAGTTTTTAAAACAGTTTTTCTGATTTTTAACGACAGGGCAAACAACAAATAAAGTTAAATTCATACATTTAATTAAATAGGAATCATCTCAAATATATTTAAAGTTGGTTTAACATAAAAGTATTACTTTGTATAATGATGTTTCAGCATTTCTATTTGTTTGGTGTGTCGTTTAGAACATTGGTTTTGAACCCTTGGTGCGCGAGAGGTTCTGAAGGGATCCGTGCAGCTATTGCCAAATATGGAAGGAGTTTCTCTTTTGTCCGTTTAAGAGAACAGTGCAGTTATAAAACTTAAAAAAATCGGATTTTCAATTTATAGCTTATGGGTTTTATAATGTCATTAACTATCGTTTGATACTAAGTTTTTGAAAAAATTCATATATTAAGTTATACAAAATTCGAAAATGAAATTTAATCAAAAGTGGACACGCCCCAATTTAGAAGCAGACACTATTTAAAATTTTTAAAATTTAATCGCTTTAAATAAAACCAATATTTTGTGCACTCACTGATCCTATATCACTGAGAAATTTATGGGCATGAGAAAACCAAAATATCAATTTAGAGTTACCACTGATTTTACATTTTACAGTTTTTCAAGAAATGGTCTTTTTTCCATTTGTTGGTATACTTTTCCCAAAAAGTATTATTCCAATCAAAACGAAATTTAATGTACCATTAGTTCAGTGTAAAATCTACATGTTAAATCTAAATTTTAGTGGATTGACTAGAATAAAAAATATATTTTCGAAAATATTAGTTAAAAAGTAAAAAAAATTCTCTATTTTACAAAAAAAAAGTATAGTAATATTTTTCTAGTCCAAAACTAAAAATAAAATTAGGTTCAGTACTGTAATTACAATGTATTCTACATAAAAATAAAATTTAGTTATTGTATATTGCAAACTGTTTTAGAAAAGTGTACCCTACGAACCTATTATCGTAAAATATAATATAAATATTATAATTTATAAAAAGTATACTAAATTCCGAAAATAGTGTGATTGAATCTTGTTAAATATTGTTTTCCCCATGTGTTTGCAAAAATTTATTCTAATTGAACTAATAGTATTATAATTGCAATGCTTTTTATAAGGAATTTTTTTTTTACCATTTTTGTTCATCGCAAACTGCAGGGTCCCCTTAAAGAATGCTTCATGCGAGTATAATTCCTTTTATAAAAAATAAATATGAACAATGTAATTATTTGAATAAAATTTATTTAATATTAAATTAAAATACATTAAATTCTACATCAGAATATATTACATTTTAATACTTTGCTTTAATTTTTAAATTGATTAGACATATTTATATTGACCCTTAGTATTTATATTGCCCCCCCCCCCCCTAAACAACATTTATTTGTTAAGCAACACAATAGGAGCAAATCAATGATTGCAGCGCCCTTACGCCCTTATTAGTAGGCCTTCGGAGAAACTCTGCGTGGATAATTCGAATCTTACCGGGGACCTAGCGCCAATTTTTAATTATAATTTGCATTACTTGTATTCATAATACTTTCCTGTTTTATGTTAATTATTATTTTTGTCACTCTAAATTCTTATGCAAATGATATATTAATTTACATAGGAATTTAGAGTGACAAAATAATAATTGACATGAAGTACCATGAATACAAGTAATGCAAATTATAATTAAAATTGACGCTAGGTCCCCGGTAAGATTCGAATCAGGAACCCCTTGACCCGAAACTGTGCTATACAAACGAGATTTCGATCGTGACAATATTTTATTAAAGAAAGTGAAAAAATATCTTTCTGATGATGTTAATCTGGTGATATAGTTCATAAAATTATTATATTTTGTAAATGTAAATCAAAATATTTCCACTTGAAGCTTTGAATGATATCACTCTCATTTCTACCTTTAAAAAAATAGGAATATATACGTTGTTAAAATGCATTTAAAATGTTACCACAAGTAAATAAAAAAAAGAGTTAATTGGACATGCAGAAATTTTTTACTTAGTATATTTATTTTGAAATTAAATATATTGTTTAACATTGAATTGCATAACATCAACATTTTATTTGGTGTTGTTTGGGGGGTCCTCACTTCGTTTAATTAATGACTTGGTGGACCGCAGCCAAATAAATATTCGAAACCACAGGTTTAGAATGTAAGTAATCCTCTTCTGTCCCTCTCATCATTTTTCCAATTCAAACCAGAATATTTTAATATATGAGATATATTTTAAGACCCATGCTACTCGGACGTTAACAAAGCGCTGGAACTACAAATGACTGCGATTGGTATATACAAAACACGTGGTTCGTATTCACCAATCATAGAGACATATTCAAAAGCTAACGCGCGTTTAATAATGTCCCTCATTCTACACAAACGAAATTGACGCGAGCATGAACTATAGCGGATGGCTCTGAGATTGGTGAATGTTTGTGTTTGTCACGTGTTTTTCATTCCCCAATCACAAAGGTACATGATAAAGCCGACAAGCTTTAATAACATCCGTGTAGTAGGGTCTTAAAATTAAATATATTTTCTTGTTGCTGGGATATTTTTGTTTTTAAATTTATACAGACACAATTTGTGCAAATGCATTGTTTTTCGAAAAAAATAAATCCAGATGACCGGTGTCAATATAGTAGGTATTACTAGTATTCAGTAGGGGTCAATATGTAATAAAAGAAAGCGTACATTTTGTCACTGACATATACGTTTTCTAAACTTAAATAAAAAATAATAATGTAAGCTTTTATGCATGATTTCTATACAAGTTTATATATTTGCCTTTATTAAACAGAAATTTTGGATTATCTGTTTAATAACAATGATAGTACAGATATAATTTTAAATCGAAAGTAAATTAAAATATATATATATATAATTATTTTACTTGAGACATTTTAATGCCTTGCAGAACATGTTTAGAAATTAAAGACAAAAAAAATATTGTAAATAAAAAAGATTTAGCAATTTTTTTTTAACTGAAATCAAATGGTTTAAATTTTTAAAATCTCCCAGGTACTTTTTGGTCCATGTTTCCCCCGGCCTGAATATCCGGCATTCGTCTGTGGCAGACGTTCGGCAGCAGTCGAACTTGCAGTTGGAGAAGAAGTTCAGCTATGAGCGGAACGAATTCTTCGTCATGGAAGTCACCGAAGAGGTCGACATCGGTGTCTACAAGCTGTTCTTCAATTTCAATGGGCGACTGGACGGGGGAATCGTCGGATTCTACACGAGCAGATACAGAAACAGCAGGAAGGAGATCAGGTGAGTATGTGCGTTAGAACTGCGTTTTTAAGCTGATGCCTTATATTGTGATTATTTAAAAAACGACTGCTCAAAACTATGAAAATAAGAACAAAATATTTCATGTTTAGTGCTGTTCAATACAAGTTAGCATAATGTTTACATATAAATTGTGCAATCGAATGTTTTATACTTAAAAACTGCAGTTTTTTCGAAAATCTGTGAAATGAAAGGTTTGTGTTTCAATATCAATACTTATATATAAGAATGGAGTGTCTGTCTGTGGAATCGAACAAAACCCTTCATTTTGAGTTTTCTCCACGAATTAGAATACACTGATTCAGAAAATAACATTAAATTTTTTTTTTTTCGGTCTGTCTGTTTGTCCGGATTTAATTCAAAAACTACTGCACGGATTTTTATGAAACTTGCCCCATTTGAACAAACTTTTCTTAGTTTAAAATCTGCACTTTGTTTCATGTGGATATCTGCAACCATTCAAAAGTTATAGAACTTTTTCCATTTTCCCTAACATTACTCCTATGGGAAATTTACATCTCGATCTTCCCTTCATAAAATTTTTGTTAAAAATCACCTTGGCGACCAAAAATATGTTTAGACAATACTTTGATAAACGATTCATTTTGATTTGCTGATGAGTAAATGTTGCCAAATGAATTAAAAATGTCGCCAAATGAATTAAAAATGTCGCCAAATGAATTAAAAATGTTGCCAAATTAAAAAAAAAATGTCTCCAATTGAATACAAATTTTGCCAAATGAGCTAAAATAGAGGTCTTATATTTAAAAATAGCATCACAATGAAGAAATTAGTGTCCGAATAACAAAAATAACGTCGTTAACAAAATTCTCGCCAACCGAAGGAGGAAGATAAACCAGCTCTTTCGACTGACGCCATGTGTATTCATGTTCCGAACAACTTAACTTTATGACAATAGTGCTATTTGTTACGGAGTGGAATATTACAATGGTGTTGAAATGGGCCACCCTAAAAGTTTAACTTAAAGTTTTATATATTTATACCTCCATGTAGCTTATTTTTAAATTTTCACCTCAAAAACATATTATTGGAATTCAAAAATGAATATTTGATAATTAATTTTTATAAGAAATATTGTCCGTAAATATTGACCCATATGAAATTATGTTGAAAGAGGGATATAGACTCCGGTCGCCAATTGGCACAAAAAAAAAACTTCACCAAATACGATAAATTATTTTGATTTGGAAGAATGCAATATTTTTTCTTTGATATATTATTGCGTCACCAATATTAAAACTAATGAATGTGAAGTTTACTACATGGGTTTATTGTCACTAAATGGTTCATTTTTATACAAAAAATATGCAATTTAAAACTCTTTTAGGAATTTTTATTTCACAAAAAGAAACATTTTACAAAAACATCAGTTTAAATAGTAGGTAGTCGCAATAGCATGTACAGTCGTGAACATAAAAATAGATTTAAGTATTTCAAAAAATACTCAGAGTAATTTAATAAATCTGAATTTGGATAAAGTTTATTTTTCACAGTGCACAGAGAAGTGATATGCCATGGCTACGCTGACAAGACAAAATCGCGCAGCTCTTACTGCGCAAAGTGACCACGAGCAACGCCGGGCCATATTGCTAGTCCTTCATAAACCTGTAAAATAACTTTTTTTTTCTAAAAAAATATATATCTAAAAATTTGAGCATTGTTTGAGATTGATTCTATTTTATGAGAAAACTATCTACTGAGGAAATCCCAACTTTTTACCATAAAGTATATACTAGTAGTTCTGAAAACGATATATCTCGGGATAAAATAAATTAACTTTGTGTGAAACAGTAGCACAAAAACAGCCACAATCTTATAACGAAATTAAATAATAAAACTGCATCCATCTTGAAATGGAATCAATACTTATATATAAGAATTTAGTGTCTGTCTGTGGAATCGAACAAAACCCCTCATTTTGAGTTTTCTACACGAATTAAGATACACTGATTCAGAAAATCGCATTAAATTTTTTTTTTGTCTGTCTGTCTGTCTGTTTGTCCGGATTTAACTCAAAAACTACTGGTCGGATTTTTATGAAACTTGCACCTTTTGAACAAACTTTTCTTAGTTTAAAATCTGCACTTTGTTTCATGTGGATATCTGCAACCATTCAAAAGTTATAGAACTTTTTACATTTTTTCTAACATTACTCCTATGGGAAATGTACATATCGATCTTCCCTTCATAAAATGTTTGTTAAAAATCACCTTGGCGACCAAAAATATTTTTCGACAATACTGGAATAAACGATTCATTTTGATTGGCTGATGAGTAAATGTCGCCAAATGAATTACAAATGTCGCCAAACGAATTAAAAATGTCGCCAAATATTGAAAAATGAATTAAAAATGTCACCAAATGTTTCCAAATGAATTTAAAAATGTCGCCAAATATTGCCAAATGAATTAAATATGTCGCCAAATGTTGCCAAATAAATTTTTAAACGTCGTCAAATGAATTAAAAACGTTGCAAAATTAGTTAAAAATGTCACCAAACGGATTAAAAATGTCGCCAAATATTGCCGAATTAATTAAAAATGTCACCAAATGTTTCCAAATGAATATAAAAATTTCGCCAAATATTGCCAAATGAAATAAAAATGTCGCCAAACGTTGCCAAAATTTTTGTTAAATGTCGCCAAATAAAGTAAAAAAGGTCTTAAAATTAATTAAAAATGTCGAAAAATATTGCCAAATAAAATAAAAATGTTGCCAAATGAATAAAAAAATTCTCCAAATCAATAAAAATGTTGCCAAATGAGCTAAAATAGAGGTCTTACATTTAAAAATATCATCACAATGGCGAAATTAGTGTCCAAATAACAAAATTAACGTTGTTTACAAAAACCTCGCCAACCGAAGGAGTGTGTGTATTCATGTTCCGAACAACTTTACTTTATGACAATAGTGCTTTTTGTCACGGAGTGGAATATTTTTATGGTGTTGCAATGGGCCAACCTAAAAGTTTAACTTAAGGTTTTCTATATTTATACTTCCATGTAGCTTATTTTTAAAGTTTAACTTAAGGTTTTCTATATTTATACTTCCATGTAGCTTATTTTTAAATTTTCACCTCAAAAACATATAATTGGAATTCAAAAATGAATATGTGATAATTAATTTTTATAAGAAATATTGACCGTATATATTGACCCATATGAAATTATGTTGAAAGACGGATATATAGACTCCGGTCACCAATTGGCACAAAAGAAAGAAAGAAAAAAAAACTTCCCCAAATACGATAAATTATTTCGATTTGAAACAATGCAATATTTTTTCTTTGATATATTATTGCGTCGCCAATAATAAAACTAATGAATGTGAAATTTTTCTACAAGGGTTTATTGTTACTAACTGGTTAATTTTTATACAAAAAATATGCAATTAAAAAATTTAAGAATTTTTATTTCACAAAAAGAAACATTTTACAAAAACATCAACTTAAATAGTAGTCGCAATAGCATGTAAAGGCGTGAACATAAAAATAGATTTAGGTATCTCAAAAAATATTCAAAGTAGTTCTGGGTAATATTCAAAGTAAATCTGGATTTTGATAAAGTTTATTTTTCACAGTGCTCAGAAAGTGATATGCGATGGCTACGCTGACAAGACAAAATCGCGCAGCTCTTACTATGCAAAGTGACCACGAGCAACGCCGGGCCATATTGCTAGTCAACTAATAAAACGGTTAACATCTTGAAACGGAAATAAAAAAAAATTAAATTTTTTTTAAAAAAAATGTAATAAACACATACAAATACGTTTTTTTTAATAAGTTCAAGTAACATCCATGCCAAATTCGAAGAAAATCTAACAACGCGTATGACCGAGACTACATAACTAACAAATATACAAACAGGCGAAATGTCGAACGGTCGATTTGAAACAGGATCTCGTTAGCGCTCGGTCAACTACACCCATGTTCCATATTATGTTGAAGAAAGTACCTTTTTTTTCTAATGTCGTCATCTGCTAATATATTTTATATGTATATTATACTTGTATTTTTGCAAATATAAGTGGACGAAAACTGTAAGTGAAATACATGTACTTGCAGCTTTGAAATTTTGTCCTTAATATTTACCAACATTTTTTTTAAAGTATGACAAAGTTTGACAGAAATGATTATTGTGTCGTTTAGAAGCACTAAGTATGTGGGTGATCTAAAATTTTCTTCAGATGTAAACTAATCCCCGTTTTTTTTAAACATTTGTCAAATGTCCTAAACCACAAAATATATGTTTGGTATCTTGAGATTAATATTCATATTCACGCATGACTTTTTAATTTTTATAATTATCCACCCTAAACGTAAAAAAGGAACCCTCTAAAGAATACCACTTTTAAAAGATCAGGAGCGATAAGTAACTGTTTCATAATAAATACGTAAATACCAAACGTTCTTTGAGAGCAAAGGGTAATGACTATTATCTTATTACATTTTTTAGTTGTATGTGTGTGATAAAGTAGTCACTTATCAGTAGGTATTATGTAAAAAACGTTATCAACATTTATAACTAGTTATGACTGTAAAAATAGCTAATATTTGTAATGCATGTTTGAATGTCTTTCGATATTTATAATTGTTTGCAATATTTTATTAAAATTAACCTCCGGAAATATTACATACATATTCGTCGGTGTATTTCCAATTTTCTCAGCAATGGACACAATTTTAAATTCATAAAAAAAATCTATATATTAACTCAGAACATTTTTTATACTCTCAAACATTAAACTCACATTTTTAAGCTTTTTGCGATCATGAAGGTTTTATCGTCAATTCTAACAATCGTTTCGTCATTGAATCCCTTGAATTTTGACGAAATAGGAATCTTCACATTTTGAACTAAAGTCATTTACTCCTAATCCTTTCCGGTGGTATAAATTCATTTAGTTATAATATCTTGCCTTATATCGACTCAATTCTGACAGACCACAATGACCATTGCGCGCATGACTTCGGACATAGAGTTCCCTGGTTCGAATCAAGCCGTCGATGTTTGTTTGAAATCGTCCTCATTTTTGACGAAACAATTATTTGTGGGAAAAAAAAGCGACGAAATAAATGTCCTTAATTTGACGAAATTTTAATAGAAGCATTTAGCAGACGTCTGTTTCGTTTACAATGAGCGTGCATTTTTAACAGTGCACATATTACTTTGAAGGCAATTTTTCGTAAATCCTGTAATTACGAAAAATTGAAGTTGAAGTAAGTTTCTGTCATGTGTTATCTCCTAGAATCTTTGACCTTGTTGCTATTTACGGTCATTGGAGTGAACAAGGCACGAGATCTGAGAAGTAATCTCTCGTAAATCACGCGTCTTGTCAGACAATTATCTCAGCGCAATCCTTTACTTAGTCTTCCACTGTTAAAACACTTTAAAAATGTATGTGTCAGTATTACAATTTGTATGCTGTAAATATCTGTCACAAAGCAAAATAATGGGCGATAAGAAGTATCCTTTGGGAGATAGAACTAACAACTCGAACTTGATAAACACTTTCCTTTTGTTAATATCAAGGGAACACGGCACCATCTAAATATTTTTTATTTTTTACTTTTTAAAGAAAATTTTTAATGCATATTATTTAAATGAATATAACAGAATTTTTTTTCAAGTTTTCATGACTTTTTTAAATATTGATATTTTCTTACCAAAATGTTTTTTCAGATCCTTTAAGCGATAATACATAAGAATTGGCATTCAAAATTTGTATAATGCATGTATTTGATTTTTATGTACATACTTATTCATATTAACAACACAAAAATTGTCCTTCAAACTTAAATTTTTTACTTAGTATTTTTTTAAAACATTACCACTTATAGAGCTAATTTGCATGCCAATTTATAATATACACATATTTTACAATATGCATTTCTCCATTTATAATAAAAAAGCCCCTTAGCGTTTCGAATAACTTAATATCAACGACAGCCAAACGCGGAGAAAAAGCGATTTAAAGTTTTCGTTCCTTTATAAAAATACATATCAAAATAGTATAAAATATCAAATACCGTATATACTCGCGTATAAGCCGATCCGCGTATAAGCCGACCCCCTAATTTTAGACCGATTTTTTGTACAAAATCGGAAACTCGCGTAAAAGCCGAATTGTATTTTCGTGCATGAAAAAATCTGATTAAAATCAGCAAATCCTCGACAAAAAAGTTAAATTTTAATTAGAAAAATAAATATTTAAGCCTAGAAATTAAAAGTTAAAGAAAGTGGCTGGGGAAACGACCTTCCTCGAAGTTCGTGACGATTCATCGGACTTAAAAGTATGTACCACTCGCAATGTTCTGGTGTCTTTCAAACCTCCATCGGACTTCTTAAATTAAATCTCCCTTATTATCAAATAAAATATTTTAAACCACAAACTTAAATACCAAATTGTGCAATTTCTAATTCTTAACATCGTTTTGTAAAGATTTAAAATCTTAGAAAACGTCAACTATTTTCTGTCAACATTGTTGACTACTGTCGCTATTAAATACGGATGAGCATTTTTTTTATCCATCTCGGAAGGAAATACTACTACCTTATGGATGAATATATACTTCTTATTAAAATATTTAGTTTTTAAATACGAGATAAATGACTTGAAAGTAGAACTTGAATTCGCCGATTAACAATCCCGGTTTTACCGTTTCAAAGCCAATTCCATCCAAAATACTAATGAAACAACTATTAATATCTGTACATAATATTATCAAGGTATGAAATCTGCATTGGGGAAATAAATTTTGTTTAATTATTGCAATCGAGCAAGAAAGACATTGACTTTAAAGTGGTGTCATTCGCTACGCACGATGTCAACTTCTTAGTCTTCCATCCAAAATTCTATTAAAGTAGCGTTTACCAGCTTCATAAATTCTATAAACCAATTAAATATTTATCAAAATGTATACTTTTTATTAAGTTAAACTGATCATTTATGCGAGTAGTTAAATTTTGCGTTACGATTACGCCGCGATGCGCAGAGCGGTCTTCAGTCAGCACGTGACGCACATTCTGGATCTCGGAAATGTGTCGGGGTGATTTCAGAAGAATCCGCTAATTTCAACTTCTCTCCTTTTCCCATTTTAGGCAAATTATATTAGAAATTTTATGACCCGCGTGTAAGCCGACCCCCCTACTTTTTGATGAACATTTTGACTTAAATTTCTCGGCTTATACGCGAGTATATACGGTAACTCATATTTTGTTTTAAAATTCAAAACCCTTAGTATTTATTTCGTGCATGAAAAGAAAATTGAGTGTGTTTCGTTGTTTTAGCAATATGGCCCTGTTATAGAAAATTCTGCAAACTATTAACTATTTACAATTTTTTTTATAATTTACATTTAGGTAAATGTATCTATTTTTCCGACCAGCTTAGACTCATTTCTGACCAGTACCAAACATAAAAAGTCCTGGACTCATTGCACTCACATAAGACTGTAAAATGAAATTTACTAACTAAATTTTAAAATCCCTTGACTAACATTTATTGAATGGATTTTTAAATACATAATGACATGCCTTTAGTTTTAAATATTTTCTTCATAATATAAAATTTGGTTCAATTCCGGTCATTAGTTTTAACTGCAGATGCCTCTAAACATAGGAACTTATTTTATGGTCACCCTGTACATTATCAATAAGTTTAAACGGCTGCGTATCTCTCCAGGTCCTTGGCCACGTCCAAGTTCCAGCCCACCTACGCCCGGCGCGCCTTCCCCTGCTTCGACGAGCCCGGCTTCAAGGCCACCTTCAACGTCTCCCTGGTGCACGGCAAGGACTACACGGCTCTGTCGAACATGCCGCCCACGGTAGGACACCTCTGTTGAAGAGCGAATGAAGCACATTTTAAGCACATTGTATTCACAACACGTTATGTTGAGAGAAATTCCTCAGTAATCTGCGTTCATAAAGGAGAGTGTCGGTGGGTTTGTTTGTTTCTTCATACAAATCCACAGTTTTGTTCCGAGCTTTAATGAAATTTTGCACACTGGAACATGAGATTTATGTCTACATGAGATTTTGAAAAACTCACCTCCGCCCCCCTACTCACATTCAATCATAAATGACTTCTTACTAGAACCGCGCCACGTTGAAGAAATCGGACAGCACTCTGTGTAAGCCTGGGCAACAACGTCGGGTAATTCAGCAAGTACTAAACTAACGAAATGTATTATCCTTACTCGGCCAGTAGGTAAATCTGAAATAACTATATTTTTCGGTGTATATTTGTATTACAACGACGAGATTTTGTCGATTTTGAATTATTTAAGATTTTTAGAATTGTATATATGACTTTCGGTCTTCCAAGGTGACAACACTAGGTTAGTTGTTTTTATGTAAAGAATAACTTCCAACAACTGTCGGTGAGAGTGAAAAACTTTCACGTGTAAACGAGCGTTTAGTGACGCTTCGGAATTGATTAGATTGAAAAACATATTTGAAATCGAAAACGATTTTTACATGTTTGGTTGAAATGTAGCGTAAGGAACGTTTTGAAATATGACGTATTATAGAGGAGACCAGGGCTAGTTGACATAGATTTTGGTTTTTGATTTTTCTATTATTTTGTGCAATACTTGGAGAGATTCTGGTGAATGTGGCGGATAGCTTTATTTTTTGGCTGCAAAATCATGTAGAACCCATTAAGTTAATCCGTGTTTAGGTAACCCCCGAAACACTTCACCAGTGCATTTTCTTACTTATATATGTTTTTGTTTAAGTGAACGCATTGAAGGGTTTCATTGGAATATCCTTTTACAATTCCATCCATGTTAATTAATTTTTTTCGACAGGAGACAAAGCCTCTGCGAGGAACGAATTTGTACCGCACCACATTCATGAAGTCCGTGCCGATGGTGACCTACCTCACCTGCTTCATCGTGTGCGACTTCCACTACAAGGAGCTCATCACGTCTTCTGGGAAACCCGTACGTAAACAACATGATCAAAAAAATACTCAATTTGTTTTAAATAATTAAACATGAAATAAATTAAACGTCATTTAAATAAAATCCAGCGTTCGATGTCACACCTCCCTTTCAATTGTCCTCCATAAAAATACACCCACCATGAAATTTCTGTGGATTTTTTAAAACAAAATAACCTGTTACTTCAATGGTTACGATGTAACCGAACGATGCTTTTATACGTTGTATAAGGCATAAGGGAGAGGAAGTTTGGGAATAGAGCGCACTTTGACCGTGAAACGACTCTCGCCAGCGGAACTTAATCTTGAATCGGGCGCACTGTCAACTGTACCCGTTAAGTTACATGGCAACTGTGCCTATTAGATCCTATTGTGCAAGACGACGGAAGGTTAAATCGTAGGGGAAAGAGTTAAAATTACATAAAGTTCCTAACTGCCGAAATTTGAACGAAACAATTTAGTACTTTTACATTAATGATAGAACATACAGGCCAAAGTCTTGCCAGAAAAATCTTCTGGAAGCACTTTTGTACATAACATCTCTACATCTTTTGTACATAACACGTCCGTTTTGTATTCATTTTGAATTTAGAATCGTAGACTATAATATGAAGTTGTCAAAAACACCATTGCTGACGCATACACATATTGCGAGTTATACAAGCTGAATTCACTTTTGTTGAGTAGTAAACTTGAGAATTTACAAATTGTTTCAAAACGTTTTACAGGTGGAATTTTTATAGTATTTTCTTTGAACAAATTCAAAATGTTCTAAATTTACTAGTGATAATACCGGCCGTCCTGCCAGAAGGAAGGACAAACCTCTATATGATCGTTAAGGGGATTCCTTTCGGAAGGATTGTTGTACGTTCAAATGATTGCAATTTCTCTTTAGTTTCGAGTCTATTCACACCCCGATGCAGTCAACACGACGACCTACGCCCTCCAGACAGGTTACAGAATCCTGGAGTACTTTGAAAAGTACTTTGGAATTGACTATCCTTTGCCGAAAATAGGTAGGAATATTTTTTTTAATAAATTAGTTTTTTGTTTGCTGATAAAATACTACGTAACTAACATGTAGGTTTACAAATTGTAAGAGTATTTTAATGTAACCTAATAGTGTAAATCAATAGATAGTAAATTTGTTCAATTTTTTTTATACAAAGGGCTAATTCTTGTATTGTGTAGTTAACTATATATTATATATTTGGGGACAGGCAATTCCGGTCCTAAACATTTGTACTGTAGGTGATCCTTTCGCTGAAAAACATAGTTCTCAAAAAAAGCAGTTAATATATATAATACAATGAACGATGGACAAAACTTGATAACTTGACTCAATGATATTTAAATATTCTTAATTCTATTGTGAAATTAAATTATTATGTATTTTGGTAATTAACTATCGGATGACGTAACGCCAGCTACACCTAATAAAAAGCTCCAGACCGTCGATGTTCATATCCCCTGAATTTGGCAAGTAAATAGCTCAGACTTTAAAGATGGGGGAAGGTAAGAAAATGCATTATGTATGCGGGTAATTGAAACGGTTTACGGAAAAGGCAGAGAGTGGACTCAATATGGCGGTTTTGACAATACTCATTTCACGTTTGCTTCTTAAGACCGCATGTGAATTATGTTTAGTTAATAAGAGCCATTGATGTGTGCAGTTGAGCCGTTTTAAAGATCACATCCTTTGCTTTAGGGTTCAGGCCGTGGTTCAGTTCAGTTGTCTCCGAGTACAGGATTATTCCTTTCTGGTTGGTTCTCACTTTAACTCGGCCTTGTCTCGTAATTTGTTTAATTTAAATGTTAAGCAAATATGAGTACAAATGAAAAGCTGGTCATTTTTTGGTTGGTTGGTTTTGTTAATAAACGTCGCACTAGAGCTGCACAGTAGGCTATTGGCGACGGTTCGGGGTCAATCTCGAAGGAAAGACCCGGGAACACATACACATTCACACACACATTCATACATGCACCTCATTATTTTAGAACCATGGTCAGATGACGAGGAAACACCTGAACTGGCACCCAACGCCTTCAATAGACGTCGGGACTTTGGACCCCGATCAGATTTATCGTGCACCAGTCCCGTATACACGCCAGTATAATTTTGTTGAATATTCTGGACGACTTTCTAGTATTTTTGTAGTGAAGCTGGCAACCCTCCGATCGCAAAATCACTACTTTTTTACTTTTCTATGTCAAGTCCATTTCCCGGATTCGAACCACCAATCCTCTGATTAGTAGCTGAACGCCTTACCAACTGAGCAACTGGGGCTCAGGTCATTTTTTGCCTTTTGTTTGAATATTTCTTCAATAAAATCATTGACTTAAGAAATATGATTAATTATAGATAGACATAAAATTGGACATAAATCATACACAATATAAAACATAAATTAAACATTTTTAGTATTAACACAATTAAATGAAATTCTTGCTTTATTTTCTGCAACTTAAATTTATCATTCAAAATAGAAAAATTGGGTAAAGTCCCAGTTGATGTTTTATGGATCATGGTAAATAGCACGATTTACACACATTTGGTATCGTGTGACAAAAAATTAGGATACGATGTGTGTGCATGTAAAGTCTTGAAATAAAGCAAAGCACCTACTGGTAATGGATGAGGTCTCGCACAGTCAGACATAACAGTGTGCATTTTCATTATGTTTTTGTTGGCGACCATTTCTATTTCTATAATCTATCGAAATGGCGTACATTATTATGTGGCATCACTGCTTTGATATCTAAATATATGAAAGACTAACGACAATACATACTTCCAATATTCTGATGTTTCTAAGAATTTGCTCGTTCTTCCTTTTCCAGACTTGATCGCCATCCCGGACTTCCCGTCGGGAGCCTCGGAGCACTGGGGCCTGATCACGTTCCGGGAGGAGAGGCTGCTCTACGATCCGGCAAGCTCCAGTCCGGCCGACCAGCAAAGAATAGCTGCCATCATCGCCCACGAACTGGTGCACATGGTGAGGAAAAACAATCTAGTGTTTTCAAGTTTCGATATTAGCGGTCTTTAATTAATCTTTAATTAATTAAACTTTTTAAAAATATTCAGCTTCACGACCGTATTTTTACACGCAGTCGTCCTTTTTTTATGACTAACTTTAAATGTATATTTTCTGTTGGTAAAAAGCAAATTTGCTTTATCAGAATGATCTCCCGTCTTTCTTTTTCGATATTCAAATAATTGCCACACGCTGATTCATGGGACTACTAGCGCAAGCGCTGGAATTCTGGATTGCTTGTTTCCCTCTTCCCTATACATTTTCTTCGGAATATTCTTTCACTGAGACTTTCAATTGTCACCTCACCTTTATTCATTTGGTACATTTTTATTCATTTGGTTATATTTTTATTCATTTGGTTATATTTTTATTCATGTGGCAACATTATTATTTTTTTGGCGACATTTTAGCCATATTTATACATGTCCTCTATGTTAATGCCATGGAAAGGTTTTTAAAAAATCTTTATTTTGGCAATTATAATTCGAAATCGATTCCCATTGCACCCATAGGGCCTAAAATGAACTTATGTACCAAATTTCAGCTCTCTATTTAATTTTTCTGAAGATTTCGCGATGTTTTAGTGAGTGGGGTTTGGTTTATATATATATATATATATATATATATATATATATATATATATATATATATATATATATATATATATATATATATATATATATATATATATATATATATATATATATATATATATATATATATATATATATATATATATATATATATATATATATATATATATATAAATATATATATATATATATATATATATATATATATATATATATATATATATATATATATATATATATATATATATATATATATATATATATATATATGTATGTATGTATATATATGTATATGTATGTACTAGGGGGCTCTGCCCCCTGCTCCGCTGACGCCCCGCCAACCCCCGAGGATTGCTACGCAATCCTATTTTGTTTGCTTCGCAAACCATAACTGCCTTAGTTCTCAAATAGAGGAGAAAAGCAAAAATAAAACAAAAGTTTGATGCATTTCAATTTTACTTGTTGTGCAAGCAAACTTTAATTACGCAAAAGATGTTATTTGGTTTCTATTAAAGGGTGAAATGCATTGAACGGTAACCCTTGTCGGCTTTTCTGAAAAAGCAATACTCGCAACGCTAACAGATTTTGTATTAACCCTTGTTGTTTTTTCTGAAAATGCAATATTCGCAAAGATAACAGATTCTTGGAGTAACCCTTGTCGACTTTTCTGAAAAAGCAATACTCGCAACGCTAACAGATTTTTTTATTAACCCTTGGTTTTTTTTCTGAAAACACAATATTCGCAACGATAACAGATTCTTGGAGTAACCCTTGACGACTTTTCTGAAAAAGCAATACTCGCAACGCTAACAGATTTTTGTATAAACCCTTGTTGTTTTTTCTGAAAAAGCAATATTCGCAACGATAACAGATTCTTGGTGTAACTGTTGTCGACTTTTTTGAAAAAGAAATACTTGCATCGTTAACATATTTTTGGAAATAAAAGTCGCTTTCATTGCCTATAAAAAAACTCCACCTTCATCCTGAAGGGTTTCCGAAAAGGGTAACCAGCAAAAAATCAGGGTAACTGTTCAACGCATTTGACCGCCTAAATCAACTGTAGACATAAAAAATGTATCTGTTAGGTTACCGGATGCTGATTGCTTCACACACACACACCTATCCCTATTTACATTCATGAACACTATTAAAAAATTTTAAAAAGATGTATATACAATTTTAGGGTTAAAATGCAGTAGGCCCTTGGCGAATTATCTGAACATTTTCTAAATCGCTATTTTAACCGTACTGGTGACAAAAACTGGTTTTGTTGTTTCAGGCAAAGGACACCCCCCCCCCCCAACTTATTATTTTTTTGCATATCTGATTACCATTTAGGCAACTCCATAGGGCAAGTTTTTAGATTTTTATAATCAAGGAAGGTTAGTGTAGCGAATATCAGTAAATTTCTGAAATTTTTCCACCGGTGCTGTATTTTAATCAAAATTATTTATTCATCTTTTTTAACAATAATTTGTAAATAAAAGGGAGGGGTGGGTATGAGGCACTTAGCATCAAGTAACCTAACTGATAAATTTTTATGACTATTGTTGACTTAGGCGGTCAAATGCATTGACGGTCACCCTGATTTTTGGCATGTTACCCTTTCGGCAACTCTGTAGAAGGAAGTTCTTTTATTGGTAATGAAAACGGCTTTTGTCGCCGCGCATGCATTAGCCTTGCGAATATTGCTTTTTCTGAAAAGTCGCCAAGGGTGACCGTTTAATGCAATTTAACGGATAATTCGCCTTGCTTGCTACGACTATAAACATTTGATCTGCCCCCTGCTCCGCTGACGCTCCGCCAACTCCTGAAAATTGCTACGCAATCCTATTTCATTTGCTTTGCAAACAAAAGCTGCCTTTGTCCTCAGATAGAGAAGAAAAGCAAAAATAAAACAAAAATTTGATACATTTCATTTTTACTTGTTGTGCAAACAAACTTGAATTATGCAAAAATAGCAGTTTTTATTAAAAATTAAAATGCATTGAATGGTAACCCTTGTCAGCTTTTCTGAAAAAGCAATACACGTAACACTGACAGATTCTTGGTGTAACCCTTGTTGTTTTTTCTGAAAAAGCAATATTCGCAACGCTAACAAATTCTTGGCGTAAACCTTGTCAACTTTTCTGAAAAAGTAATACTCACAACACTAACACATTTTTGGAGACTAAAGTCGCTACAATTATGTCTATCAAAGAACTCCACCTTCATCAAGCAAAGTTTCCGAAAAGGGTAACCAGCGAAAAATCAAGCTGACTTGTTCAATGCATTTGACCGTCGAAATCAACAGTAGTGACAAAAATGTATCCGTTAGGTTACCCAAGTGCTTCAACCCCTCCCTATTTACAAACATGAACACAATTACAAATTATATATTTAAAAAAGATGTATATACAATTTTAGGTTAAAATTCAGTGAATGCCTTTGGCGAATTTTGTGAAACATTTTTATAATCGCTACGCTAACAGTACCTGACGACCAAAACCTGGTTTTGTTGTCAAATAAAAAGCATTTTCTTCATAAGAAATCAGGGTTGCCCCAGTGGCGGCCCGTGGTCGAAAATGTTAGTGCAGCCGAAATCATGTGACCCCCCCCCCTTCTTTGAAAAAAAAAAACTTTTTCAAACTTTCAAAAGCCATTTCTGGGATATTTATCGAAAAATCCTCAAACTTTGAGGAATCGGCAAAACAAAAAAATATATAGACATTCGCTATCTTTAAATCTTAAGTCAAATTCCATTATTATGGTATCAAAAATTTCAAAATATAATATTTTAAATTTCTTAAACACATCTTCGTGAGTTTGGAAGTCATCTTGTCTTTTGAAAACAATTTCTGTTTTCGAATTCGCAATTTCAAAAATACGTTTGAACGTGTTCTCATTATGGTGTTGTCTTATAATGTTCTGAATTACCTTGACTTGCTGAAGACAATAATTTATATCTAAAGATTTTTTTTGAAGAATGTCATATAAAACATCTGTTTGTTGAAAAATAAAATAAAAAATTAAAGATAAAAGTGTGAATCCAAAATCATTAAAATAATTCAGAAATCCATTTGTCCATCGAATTGCTCCCATTCACTCCCTCAACAGCCATTCCTTCCACAGGGTTGCGAAACAGCACTTATCAATACCGCCAAAGCTGAAACAATTATCGAGCCAAGGGGCTTTTCCTCCATCAGACAAAGCGATCTAGAGATGCTTGTAAAATACTCGGTCCCCTCCCCACAAGTCCCGCCGATTCAAACACGAGAGCCAATCAATTCACAGAATTCCCAACTACAGCTCGAGTTGAAAAAATCCTTTTGAGCTGCGTTTGTGACGTCACAGCCTCATTTTAACGTGAAGGGGAAGTCATACCACGTGAGGTTGTCATGGCAACGATGCAGCCGATTTCTGACTTCGCTTTTTAGCTGCAATTTTCATTGACTGAAGTTTTTTTCCCTTCTGAATTGTGCATTACGGCAAAAAGGTTTGCTATTTATCGGAGATTTCGTTTACTACCGTAGAAATTTCATTTTCAATTATAATCTTCATTTAAGAAAATTAGTAAAATATCTGATTTTAGTTTTTGATGAATTTAGGTGCAGCCCGGCTGTACTTGCTGTAGTGGGCGAGCCGCCACTGGGTTGCCCTACAATAAATTTCAACCCAATTTTATACCTTTACAATACATATTTACAAAACTTCTTTATAAATAATATTATTGTGTAAAAATGCATTGACTGGTCACCCTGCTTTTCTGCAAATCTGGTTACCCTTTTAGGCAAATCCACCAGGCAAGTTTTTATATTTTTATCGTCAAGTACAGTTAGTGCAGCAAATATCGGTACATTTCAGAAAAATATTTTTACTGTACCGTTCACTACATTTTTATCAAAATTGTATACTCATCTTTTAAAAAATAATTCGTAAATGTATTCATGTAAATAAATAGGGGGAGCGGGGGGGGGGGGGGGGTAATGAAGTACTCGGCATCCAGTAACCTAAAAGATGAATTTTTATGACTACTATCATTTAGGCAGTCAAATGCAATGAGAGGCCACTCGGATTTTTTGTTAGTTACCCTTTTTGTTTCGGTAAACCTACAGCAGGAAGATGGAGTTCTTTCATTTGCAACAAAACCGTCTTTTATCGCCAAGAATGTGTTAGCATTGCGAATATTGCTTTTTCAGAAAAGTCGTCAAGGGTAATCGTTTTATTTATTGCATTTTAACTCACAATTCGCCTTCCTTCCTATAACTATAAACAACATAGAGTATCTGCCATGATTGTGCAAAATACAGCATTTAGTAACTTTGCGTAAAATCAGATCACGCTGGCGAAGACAATAATATTTACAGCGGTTATTCGTAATTGGAAATATTTGAATTGATCAGGTACTGAATCCCCCAATCAGAGCAACAATTAATAAGATTTGATATATTTTAAACTTCATGATCAAGCGCCATTGCTCTATCAAAACAAACCGCCAGAATCGAGAGTTGAGAAGTATGCTCCTGCTCCCAGTAGAAAGAAACGTTCCTATTGGCTATGTGTTGTGCCATTCTATTTTTATGTTATAGTAAGATGTATGTATGTATGTATATATATATGTATATGTATATGTATATGTATGTATGTATATATATACGTATATATATGTATATGTATGTATGTATATATATG
This sequence comes from Troglohyphantes excavatus, assembly GCA_963932185.1. Lineage (NCBI taxonomy): Eukaryota > Metazoa > Arthropoda > Arachnida > Araneae > Linyphiidae > Troglohyphantes > Troglohyphantes excavatus. Next base: position 77,070,530 of record OZ010669.1, read on the forward strand.
TATATGTATGTATATGTATGTATGTTTATATATGTATATATATATATATATATATGTATATGTATGTATATATATGTATATGTATGTATGTATATATATATATATATATATATATATATATATATATATATATATATATATATATATATATATATATATATATATATATATATATATATATATATATATATATATATATATATATATATATATATATATATATATATATATATATATATATATATATATATATATATATATATATATATATATATATATATATATATATATATATATATATATATATATATATATATATATATATATATATATATATATATATATATATATATATATATAATTGAATATATATATATAATATATAATTGCCAGAATTTTGCATGGGGGATGGTTTTAACGCATTCGCAGTTGGTGTTTAAAAGGATGCAAATCGACTATTGCTTCTTACGTGTTATTTTGACGTGCCTGTGCGGAATCGGTATCGAACGTGTTAAGAATAAAGGAAAATGGAATTTTAGATATTATAATTTTCTATTTTTTTTTCTTTTAAAACTACACCATGCATATATCGGCAGCTTTCACAAGAACGCAATCAAATAGTTGGCGAAATGGGAGAGCTGGTCTTTTGTTAGAGTCGATTGAACTTGCATTCTGGATCTAGTTTCAAAGTGGACAACATATCTCTTATGTAATGTCTAACATGTAATTTATCTTACATTTATTTCCACACATTCTGCGACCTTTAAAAGTGGAGAATCTTTAGTTTAAACTTTATTGCAAACACAGAAATTCAGCAAAGTCAGGTTCAGAGTTTAACTAAACATCTCTTTGTGCTGCATTCGAGCATCACAATAAACAGAATGTTCAATTTACCCTCATGTCCTCGTGTGCAGTGGTTCGGCAACCTGGTGACGATGGAGTGGTGGGACGACCTGTGGCTGAACGAAGGGTTCGCCAGCTACGTGGAGTACATGGGTGTCGACGCTCAACACCCGGAGTGGGACATAGTAAGTGTGTGTTCCTTTATTACAATTGATATACTAAATAATAATAATACAGACTATTTTTTTAAACTTGAACTTTTTGTTAATCTGTTCAATTTTATGAGTTAGTAATGCAATTATACAAAATGGATGGAATACATACAGTGTACTGGCAATTAATGCAATCTGGCAAGTATGTAATAGTGAACTCAATATGAAGGGAAAAATACACCAAAATTAAAACGTTTTTAGTTAAAATAAAACAAAATATACCTCTTTATCCTCTACAAACCTCCACACAGAATTGCCTTGGTGTAAAACTGCCTAATAGATTGTTTATTGTTAGCATTTTTACGATAATAGTTGAGCCGGACTTTCGTGTATAACTGCACAGCGGATCTATAATTAAATGCAAAAGGCGATTATCGGGAGAGAGTCAGTGTCAATCTGATATTGTAACAAATGTGAAAAAAAGTTCTCAAAGACACATCAGGTTACCATTGTTATAAAAAAAAGGAACAAATATAAATTGAAATGAAAGAGGAGAACAAAAATGAATTCATACTTTCCGTTGACACACATGTAACCACGATAGCAATGAAAACTAGAAAGAATTGTTTTGGTCAAAGCAAAAAGGTGGCGCGGTTACAGTGAATTCTTCAGTTTCATAATTAGATGCTGGCTCCTTTAGTATTCTTACCTCTATGGTGTACTTTAATCTATAATAATGAAACAAAATATTTGTATGTCTCTGGAAACAAAACCTTTTTTTTTTCATTGCACCTAGAAACTTTTTTAATATCTGTGCATACAAGAGCCAAAATATTTAAATGTAGATTCTGAACGCAATTTTTAAAGCTTAAAAAGGCAGCTTACTTGAATATCTATTGAAAGTGATTAAATCAACAATATTATAATGGGGGAAAATAAATATATTTTTTTCTATTACTTGTTTTTAATGTGTCTGCATAGTGCTAAACTAAACTTTTGCCAGGAAAACACACCAAGTCAATAGCGTATGGTCAAGAAGTAAAACATTGTTACATATAAAGACTTTAGTGTCAAAAGTGCATAAGTACATATTCTGCTCTACTTGTGTATATGATTCCGTTTGGCATTGTTTACACTTGTATCCATGGCTTCAGAAAAGAAAAATGTAAAAGAATAATACAAAGAAAATGCACGAAAAATTCAAATAAAATGCAGAACCAAAATGCTAAATTAATACTTAGTGGAAGAAATCAGTGAACATCAGTTTTGACCACACTTGTTCGAAGCCAAGAGGAGGCAATCGAAAACATCGCAAAGCGGAATTACATACCCAAGTACAACAGATGTACTTACGCACTTTTGGCACTAACGAATTGAGATTGGTATTGATGTTACATGTACAAGCAACATAACTGAACTACCTTATTTCCTTAAGATTGCATTGCGTGTGAGCGTTGTAAAGGTAATTTTCACGCACCCATCCTTTGGGGAATGCTCAGTGCGTCGATGGTGTATTGGAGCGTGGTTTTGGAATGGTGCGTTGAATGGTTTTTTGTATAGTTTAAAAAAAAAGTGTGTACAAAAAAACACTTCACGTGTTTCTGTTACATTGTACAAGCAACATAAATTAGATATTTTATTTCTTTTTAGTTTTATTGCGTGTCAATGTTGTAAAGATAACTCTTAAACAATTTGAATATTTTGTCGTATTGTTCGCTTGCGGTGGCATGCCTTTAACTAGCAAGTCCGTACTCCCCGCCATCACGTATGTCTTGGTCGCGAGGTATTGCGCGTCTTGCTACGAACCTCATGATCCCAAGATCCGGCACGCTTATAAATATAGAGATAAAGTCAATGTATGCGCTGCCTCGAACTTAATTTACATTACTGACACGGCCTCTGTCGATATCGTTTTGTTTTCTTCATTTTCAGAATTCCCAGTTCCTCATCGAAGATTTGCATCCGGTGATGCTTTTGGATTCGACCGCCACCACCCACTCCATTGCGCAGCCCGTCACGAGGCCCTCCGGGATATTCGAGAAATTCGGAAAAATTTCCTATGCAAAGGTTTGTTGCTAATTGATAGTTATACGAACTTCTTAAAAAGTCTATACAGATGGAGTGAGTATTTTAAGTTAGGTATTCACGTTAAAGTACATCATGCTAGAGTATTTCATGTTTCATCTTGGATATTCGTGTTAGAGCATTTCAGATTAGAATATTTCAAGTTAAATTTATACATGTCCGAGTATTTCATGTTATGGGCTCATTTTAGATAATTTCATGTTAAGTGTTCATGTTAAAGTACTTCACATCAAAGTATTTCATATTAGACGATCATGTTAGAGTATTTTATGTAGATGTTCAGAATGTTAGAGTATTATTGAGTATTCATATTTATTTATTTATTTAAAATAAGTTCTCACAAGTATATAAATATCTTAGGACTAGAGCTCGCATGACAGTTTTTCCATTGTGTGTATATATATATATATATATATATATATATATGTTGACCCCTATGATCTCAAAAGCGGTTCGAGTCTCAAGAGGCGTACTGAGATTATACAAAAAAATTAAGTAACTGATTTTAAAGTTATTAAAGCAAAATTATGTGTTGTTGCATAGATTAAAAATAGTTAGTAGTAACGACTTCGAACCAATGATTTTATGACAAGAAAGGAGAGTGACGTAACCCATCCAAATGATGCGTCCCACAAACCAAATACTCTCTTCCTTGACTTGTGCCGCGAATTGAAGTAAGAATGGCTTTGTTTGAACTACACTTAGATAGGGGGGGGGGGGGGGGGGGTCTCTGGTTTGAGTTTCCTGAGACCCATCATACAGTGAAGGGGGGTAAACGGAGCTGGTAGTCAACTTGCAATAACGAGAAACACTACCAGATAAATGAAGGGATAAGAGGATGAAGGGGGGTATGTAACAAAAAGTAAGTCTGTATATGTTTGACCTTAAAGCTTTTATTTTGTAATTAGGTGTGGTCACATACCCCCTTCATGACACTAGTATCTCTGATATTAGGGCTTCAACAGTTCTGTTGTCAGTGTCACAACACAAGCTAACTCATAACACCTTCATCCGTGACCATAACTAAATTAAAAAAAATATATTACTTACTTCCTTCATCTACTTTACCTTCCAAATCACACCTTGACTTTGTGTACACACTATTTTTTGTGAAATATATTCTTTTGTAATCACCCTGTGCCTTAAATAAATAAATGTAGCACCTCACAAATAAACAAAATATAAATTACGTAAGTATATAGAAATTAAATTAAATATATTTTAATGTATTTAAATAAATATTGTACTTTATTCAATATACAACTGAAATTTATTTAAAGATTATTTTTATATTAATGAATTATTTTGCCACAGGGAGCTTCTGTTGTTAGAATGATGCAATTTTCTCTTGGAAAAGAAAACTTCAAAAAAGGAATAACGGTATGAAATTAAGTTTTGTAACTTGATTGAAATACACAAATATTTTATTACTATTAGCTGAAGGAGGTTTTTAGCTTAAAACGTATGTTACGTAGAAAATAAAATTTTTTAACCAAATAAAATATAAATCAAAAATCCCTAGTGTATTTTAAAATCAACAAATAAACTTATATCCTTACCATCATGTGAGTGTCAACTCTTACAAATTTCGATGATATGGATACTGCTTCACTTATTATATATTTCACTACATATTTCAATTATTATATATTACTTATAATTACATTCATATTATATGCTTCCTCACATATACTTATTTGCAAGCTCATAATTTCACGCACCATTTTTGATAATTTTAAACACAAGTATGATTCGAATTGCATTTCGATATATTAATGGAAAGAAAATAAGCTTTTAATAATATTATTTTACTTAATAGTAGAAATAGTCATGTTGTCTTTATTCCTGGGAAAGCTGACAACACATAGACAGATATAAAACACCTCTATCATAGGCATAAGAAAGGCAGGAACTAAATTCCTCCCCTCCCACCTGTATATGATTTAAAGTCAAAATTCCCTACTAATATTTCGAATAAGATCGTAAATTCAAAACATATTTATATAATTCATGAAAAGTATTTTAAATCTATTTATAATTTTTTATTATTTTTTTTAAAGAAATTTTTGCAAATAGTTAATTACAAAAAACTATTACTAATTAACTTCTAATTGATTACGAAGTCATATAAATGCTCATTAGAGTATATATTGATAAATAGTATGGATATGGAACTAATGCCCCCCCCCCCCTCTCCCCATAATTTTTGAGAGAGTTCCTATTTCCTTTGTATCTATCACTCTTGTAATTACTCTTTTGCAATGTGAAAAGAGTTCACAAATTAATAAGCATTAACATGTATTTGTGTGAAAAATATTGAAATAATACTTATTTTGTATTATTTTTTTCATATTTACTTCCTTGAGATTTGCCCAAATGGCGCGGTCTACACTGAATGGGTGCCTCAGTTCTAAATGAATGCATTTCCTCCGTAGGATTTCTTGACGAAGCACCAGTACCAGAATGCCGTAACGAACGACCTGTGGAATGAACTCTCGAGTGCTTGTGGAAAACAGGTTGAACCACGTTCATATGATTTTCTAACGGATCTAAAGTAGTTTTTCCTTGTTTTATGCAAATAACAGCCGTTAATCGAAGACAATAAACGAATCTTTTGTCAACGTAGAGAACATTGGCCCATGTTTGAAAGAAAATTCGTGAAAATAGGCAATTTACTTATATATTCAACGTTGAAAGAAGGATTAATTTAAAAATGACGTAACTCCAAATAACGGCAACCGTAGCAAAAGTTACTTGGCGACGAAATTCAAGTTTAAAAATCACGTGACTATTTAAGCCAACTCCTCAACTACAATCTAAGCTTAGGTATTGCTTTCGTTTCTTGTTTTTAAATACTTTCACATTTATAAATGACTCGCTTAAATTTCGTTGCTAAAGAGCTTTTGCTATGGCTGCTGAATACATGGTTTGGAGTTAAGTGGTTTGTTAATGAAGCTGAAGATATATACTTTTCGCGATTTTCATATGAGAAGTATGTAAACAATTTCATGTCCTTCCATAGTCAATTTAAATATCGATATTTTTTTCTCCAAAATTTGATTCAAAGGTACCTTGCGTTGGCGGAATAAAATTACCTTGAGTTCCACCGTAAAGTATTTATGGAAATCAGCGCTACTGCTTTAATTGGGATAATTTTAGAAAAAAATAATGATTGAGAGAAACTTCTTTTTGATATGAAACTCAAAATTTTTATGCAGCACCTGATCTTTCAGAAACCTTCAAATTTAGTCGCATGTGGTTACATTCACTGAACTCTAAACTGTAACTTCTGGAAAGCTCAAATCGGTGCCCTCTTATGGGCGCGGATGAATCCAATTGAAAGCAGTCACAGTGTACCAGAAAGAATTTTTAAGAGTTATTTAGTGGTGTTTTTTAATGTCATAGAGTTGTAACAATATGAAATTAATATAGATATATTTTCTTCCTGCAGAATTAATTTTTATATTGCCAAACATATAGTTTTTCCTCTTGCTTTTTATCCACTTTGATTCTCTATTCGTAAATATACGAATATAACTTTAGCATGTAATGTAATTTAATGACTATTAAAAACAATAGCCTTCACCGATAAGAAACTTTTAAAATGTTGATTTTGCTGATTTCTTTTTTTTCTCAATGCGATCTGGATAATTGGCTTACACCGCTTTGCTTGATACGGATAACATGAGTTCGGTTAATTGGAGTTCAACTGTATGAGGATACACCAAAGATCCTTTTATTATTAGAAAATAAACGCATATTTTTAATTTGGAAATTTTACTTTAAATAATTCATATAATTTAATTTAAATGCGATATCATTTCTGAGCTAATACATTTGTTTGCTTTTAGTACTTTAATTAGCATCAACATAGTTGTTATCCGAAGTTTATTTAGCGCTAATAAAAAGTAGAGATCCAAGCTTTATCTGATATTTAAATCGGTGGTCCATGGACATTGAAAGGGTGCGAACCACTGTACCTCTTACAGCGCCCTCTAGGAGCAAAAACCGGAGGTAGCGTATCTATCCTGAAAACTATACAATACACATAAAAACAGTCAATTAAACACTTGTGGTGCAGCATTGATTTAATAAAAAAAACCACTTTGTGCATATGAAAGGTGAACAGAATGCGTTCAGTGTTTGTTTGACTTACAACTCGGGAACTCTCTTGTATATCAAGACACTACTTTTTTGATTAAATCTGACGGTATTCATAATGTAAAGGGGTGGCCATGAACTTCAGACTATGTATTCTGAATATATCATAATTTTAAAAATTCGCAGGGAAATCGAAGTATTCCGGACATTATGAATACGTGGACGCAGCAAGTGGGCTTTCCCCACGTCACTGTGAGGAGAAAAAAATCATCCTTCGTCGCCAAACAGCGAAGATTCTTGAAATACGAGGATTCCCTCCGCCAAAAGGAAGAGGACTCCACCCAGAAGTGAGTCCCCCATTACCCACTTGTCTCAATATCCTGCGATTTACTGCTTCAGCTGGAAGATGATTTATGTTGTCGCTATCTTTTTTTTAATGAAAAATGGGAGAAACTAACTCATGTAATATTCCTTACATTGTGGGAGTGTGTTCGAAACACATATAAATCCAAAACTGGAAAGGGCATTGTTAGAAAAGAGCATTTTAATTTCTAATCACACATAAAATAATGTATGTAATCCCAGCAAAAATTAGCATAAAACCTATAATTGAAGGTTATATGTAAGAAAACTTTTTTTGGATTTTTTTTTAAATATATATTTAATTAAAGATGTTTGTCCAAAATTCTTTCAAAAAGCGTGTATATAAACTTAAAAACAATCTTTAATTTTGAAGCATTAAAACGATTGAAAAATGCAGATTTTTTTATAAAGATTTTATATTTAATTTTTTTATTTGATATATTTCTTTTTAAAACCTTAAACAAAACCTTCAATTTCATAATTTTGGTGAAGGCTTTATGCTGACTTTTTTTGGTGGGATATTACTCATAGTATCACAACATATTTCATTCGGAAAAATTGTGAGTATGTTGTATAATATCAGTATCCTTTTTTTTTTATTTCTATTGTAAAGTTTTGAAATATCATCTTGACAGTGGTATGATAATGTATATACTTTTTAAGACAGTACTGTAGCGCTACTAAACATTTGGCAAATGTCTAGCATCGAACCTGGAGCGTTATGCATTCTACACCCATACTTTAACTGTCGAGCTAAAGCAATTGCTCGAGCCTGAGTTAAATTATCGTGTGCTTGAAGTGACCTCCCCAGTATAAACAGTTAACATGAACAAAGTATCCCCTTCTTGTGTTAAACCATTCGATGAAATCGGAATATTATATTGTTTATTTTTAACTAGTCGTTACTCGCCGTTTGAACCATCGTAGTGATACATTTTAATTCTTCAGGTCCATCTGGAGCATCCCTCTCAGCTACAGATCCAGTGACGGTGCGGAAGGAATCGTTTGGTTACACGACGATGCAGAAAGTACGCTTCCAACCCACGTGCAGCATGTTGGTCACCAACTGTTGGGCGACGGTCATTGTTGCATTGTTGCGCTGTTTAACTACACATAATATCACGTTTTTTGTTATGCTTTAGCTACTTTGTTGGCTGCTGCTAAAGCTCAGTGACTTGTTTAAAATTATAAACGAAGTAATGGAGCAAAAATAAAGGTTTTTTTATGCTATTACAGCGAAATGGGATGCCAAATAAATAACCGTCGCTCAACGATGTGTGAATACCTTGTATTTATTTTGTTCTTCGATTAAGGAAAACGTGAAGGCTCGTTCACACCTGAGAGTTTTTCAATCTCAAGGCGATTGTTCGAAGTTCTTCTTATCGCAAAACCATCTATACGATAGTTGTGACTTCGTAAGGTAAACGTTTTTGTTTCTTTGGATCATTTATCAGCTCTCAGTCAGTAAATAACTCTCACACCTGAACCGTGCTTTAGTAAGCGCGTTTTCGGCGACTCTTTTAAGGTGGGAACAAAGACTTGCGCTTTTCGTCTGTTGACGCCATGCTTGACGTTCGACACCTTCGAGCATGAATGGACTGTAGTACAGAGAATATGACGTCATATTCGTGAAGCCCACATCTCAGAGTGGAAGGCCCATATCACGTGGCATCCCTTCAAAATTATGAATGAAAAATTACTCATGAGTGGCATGTGAATTGGGAAATGTGTAACTGTGAAAATTTATGAATGACGTAGTTAACCACGTGTCTGAGGCCATACATGTTGGCTTCACTTTGATGTTAGCGAGACTGACGTCATGACTTCTCTACTACAAAGGATCCATGCTCGAAGTTCGACACACTGGATTGGTTGGTTAAAGTGTCTTAGAGGGAAACCAACCAATCCAGTTGGTTTCGTCAAATATGAGAATGCATTTTTAATGGTGATAAAATTATTTATCAAACAAAAAGTTTTTGAAAAGTACGATTTCGAAATACTCTTATTTTCAAATCGTATTTAGCAATTAACCAAATAAGACCAAAGCATGTTAAATTTTATTTCTAATAAAATAAATGTTAAGCGAATAATTCATTTTGAACATTACTGTACAAATTGACTTTTATTTTGTAATAATATTTTTCTTTACCGTATAGCGGAGTTTCCTCTAGCCGTGAAAGATTCCGAGTGGTTGAAGTTCAACGTTAATCAAACAGGATTTTATTTAGTCAACTACGATAAGGACGACTGGGAGAAACTCTCGGATGCGCTGTTAAACAATCACGAGGTATTCGTCGAAATTTTGACATCTTTTAAATTTCTTACTAAATCCGCGTACACATTTACCAACATTTTATGACGTTTAATGTTTATTGCTTAATAGACATATCTCAAAGAATATCATATCACCAAAATCATTTTACTGGCAGATTAATGTCGCCAATGAAAAATTTCATTAATCAACCATCTATAGATATGATTGAAAAACAAAGTATTATTTTTATGTGCAGGGTGTACAGAAATCACTGTGAGAACTACACAACGATGTTCTTTAATCGAAATAAAGCATATTCTGAAATATTTGTCAGAGTCATAAATAAAAATATAATGAAATTCAGTCAAAGCTTGAATACTTTTTCGCTGCTCAAGTAGAAGAGGCAAACTGTCTATCCTACAAAATGAGCTGTTTAGTGACCGTTGACGCCTCTTCAAACCTGCAGGGGTCGCACTAAGCGTAGCAGGCTTAATGCAATGGCGGAAAAGTCGCATTGAACCCGGCAGTGCTAATAAGACCAGCCTTGTTTTTCCTAGATATATCTTATTGAAACGATTCGTTTAACTGCGACCAGTGACGTTAGAGTTTGTTACGTAGCGTGCCTCCTATTAATTGTCGATAACGTAACGCCAATCAAAACTGGTTTCAGTGATAAAATAAACAAGTTTTGTGCAAATTGAACCCCCCACCACACACACATAATTGGTTTAACTAAACTTGTCAACACTCTGACATCACCTAAGCCATTTAGCAAGAACCACACTATACGGATTATATTTTAAACTGCGCAGGTGCTGAGCCCTTCCGACCGATCTAATCTCCTGTTCGACTCCTTCCTATTGGGTGAAGCTGGACACGTGGGCTATGACGTCTTCTTTACCTTGGCCATGTACCTGAAGAACGAAACCCACTACACGCCGTGGAAGACAGCCCAAACGGCCTTGCAGCGGATCTCGAGACGGCTGGACATGGAGACCAGTCTTTTGCTCCAGGTGAGAATTTACTGCAAGAAATCGGGAAGAATACATAAACTTCTGATCTCAATAACTTAAGTATAAGAAAATACGTAAAATAGTATACGCTGGGTTGCACAATAATACAACCACTAGGTTTTTCAACCTAACATATTGATAATTGACACAAATAATTAAAATTAAAATGTTATATTATCAACATAGTAAATACCAACATACAGTAACAAAAACAAAATACATATGTTTATTTTATAATAAAAAATAAAATAAAATATATTCTGCTGCAAAATGATAAGACCATTCACAATAGTTTGTAAATGTGCCTTGTTCAGATAATTTGTACATAAACAACTTGAACACATATGTTAAGCATGCTGGCTTCTAGCTACTTTAATGCATATATCTGCGGGATTTAAACTAGCCGTGAATATATATATATATATATATTTAATGGATCACTTAAATGCGCTAACGTGAAGATTTTATGTGGAATAAGCAAATATTCTTAGGATAGAAAATGCATTTTCCCCCCCCCCCCCCTGTTATTTGTAGTTATTTTAAATATCCCCGTGCGAAGAACGGGTACTTTTGCTAGTATATAATAAAATTAAATTGAAGGAAGCACAATTTCTTACATTGTTTTTTGTCGTTTCACTTTAACACTTGACATTTAACGTTTTTTTTTTAAAGATGCGTTAACGTGCAACGGAATTAAAATTTTAAATAAATTATCAGTGAATTAATTAATAACGCAGTTATTTCCTTTGTAAAATCCTATTATAAAAATTCCCTTAAGTAAATTATGTTCACTCACACACAATAGTTCCAACTATATAATTAGGAATTCCCAATATTGTCTTGTAAAAACCAATTACTCATGTTTAATTTCAGGACCACATTAGGTATTTAACCAGTGACTTGTACGAAAGCCTAGGATGGAATACTACGAAGAATCACTTGGATAAGTGAGTATGAGTGAAATATTTTCCGGATTTCAGTTAGTAATGTTTTCCATGACACTGCACTTAAACGATATTAACGGTGTTTTTATATGCCTTGACCGTAGGCGATTGGTTAATAGTAGGACACATGTTTTCGCGTTTTTATTCTGTGACGGCTGCGCTTTTCTTCCTAGACGCTGGATTGGATGGTTGAATTAACTTACCACTAATCCAACATCCAGGAGCATATAAAGGAAATCGCAACCGAAGGAAAGCACGGGGACATGCTTCATACCCTTTAATGATAAGTGTAAAATTGTATGTGTTTCAATTTTCGAATGGTTAATAAATTCTATTTTTTCTATAAACTTAATATTATCTAGATAACAGAAATAGCAAAATTCCATGTAAGAGTAATAACTTAAAAATCGTTAATTACCAAATAAGTTGTTTTAAAAATTATTCTTTATAGTTATAAATCACAATCTATTCGTGTAAGGTTATTATCCTATTGAAAACTCACATGGTAACAATAATATTCGTCTTTAGTCATATCATGAACTTCCCTATACTTATTTGCAGCTTTATGTGACAAAAAAAAATTCAAAACGTGTTTTGTCTAAAATTTCTAAAAATTGGGTACTGATTATTATTATATGCTGAATTTGCCTCCGAATTTTCTATCGAACGGATTTTTTTTAAAAAAACGCGTTTTGTCCTTTGAAAATTAACTTTCAAAAATTAGAATCTCTACACGAGTGAATAGATTTAGAAAAAGTTGTTTACGTTTACTCACTCACCAACTCCATATGCAGGGCGTTTTTAAAGGAATTGCTAAGGGGCGACTTTAATAGTCGTCCAGTCCCTAAGTCAACATACGCTGTACTTCAATGTGACAACACATTTGGAATATTTGATGCTCGTATTGTTTTTAACGTTTGTGTTTTTGAAATGCAGTTTACTGAGGGCAACTATCATCGACATGGCATGCGGAGCTGGCAATCAGCGCTGTCTCGAGCAAGCTTCTCAACTCTTCAGGAGATGGACCAACGGGGAGAGGTAATTATTTTCACAAGCTTTTATTTATCTCACTATATCTAGAGTTATTTCCCAAACCTTGTAACTCAATTTAAACCTACTTTAGGAAGTCACCTAATGTCCTAACAACTTGAAACTGGGCAAATATATACATAAATCCTATAACAATTCCATATTTAGCCATACATTTATAATTTGAATTTTCTTTGATATTTAAAAATTGGCTTCCAACACGGATCCAACTGGCGACGACTAAATAATAAACTGCCGCCATTATTCTGAAAACTGAAATTGCAATTTCAGTATTAGGTGAAAGGCGCTTTTTTATTAGCGTTGATAATCTTAGGGTATGTTTTTGATGCGCTTGGTAACGAGTTCGGGACCTATTCAAAAGGAAGGCCCCGGGAACTCTGTATCGTCATTTTTAAGCCATGCTCAAACGTGATTACACTAACACCTAAGTTGTTAGCCTTACTTTTACATTTCGACACCACGACCATCATGGATCCCGTTATATTTTATATGCAATCAAACCTTTCTCTGCACTATGAGCCTTAAGGAATAACATTTTTTACCCGACAATTTAGAAGTCAATTGAAGTGTCGATTAAATTATCATGGTTTATTTTGACGTGAATATGTCTTTAAAATTGTTTCGAGTACAGCGATCATCGGCAGAAACTTGAGCGACACGAAAAGTGTTGATATTTCAAAGACCCATAACTCCAAGAAGGGATCAGCCTGTGAAATAAATGACATATTATGGTGTAGGAAGAGGCGGACCACATCTACCTGGTCGGCCAATAATCCATTCAACTATCTGACCTTTGAACCGCTTGGATAGGGGAATGAGTCACATATAGGGCTTGGCCTGTTTAACCGTTGTTACTTATGTTCTATTCGACGGGCAGCAGCGAGTGCGGGCTTAAAGATAGGTAATACGTTCTCGCTTTTTTTTTTATCCGTTGAAGCCGGGGTTAACGTCCGTTAAGAAATCCAGTGTCTCAGAGGAAAACCAACCAATCCAACCGATTTGAGCCTTCCAGAAGTTAGTTACACCTAAAAGTTTTGTGAGAAGTAATTTAAGTATTTGTAGGTTACTCTAATACTCTAAGTAAGGAATATGTAGCGTAGTTTCTTTCTCAATTTGTATGTTCCCTTTTTCGCAGCAAGAGTAATTCCCTGTTTTCCAGGATTCCGGCGGGCGTCGAAAACCTCGTTTACAAATTCGGGATGGCCGAAGCCGGGGACGCCGATGCGTGGGACGGGATGTGGAACAAGTATTTGTCGGAAGAATCGCCGCCGGCGCAGAAGAGGGCGTACCTGGAAGGCCTGGCGTACGTGCGAGATCCCGCCCTCATACAAAGGTGCCCTTCTTACAATCCACTCTGCGCTCAGCTTTAAGATGCAGACAAAACAACGTGAATTTGGCGAATTTTTAATTTTTTTAAAGTGTATCGAATTTTAAAAGGATATAAACTTCATTCATCAAGGAATAGCGATGAAGTAGTGCGAAAAAAGAGAAATCAGTACATATATATGAGAAGGGAGTCTGTCTGTGGATTCGAACAAAACCTCTCATTTTGAGTTTTCTGCATGAATTCTGTACACTGTTTCAGAAAATCACATAACTTTTTTTTGTCTGTCTGTTTGTCCGGATTTATCACAAAACTACTGAAAGAAGATTTTTATGAAACTGGCACCATTTTAACAATATTTCTTCAACTTAAAATCTGCACTTTGTTTCATGTGCATCTACAACCGTTCAAGAGTCATAGAACTTTTTATAAGTTTCCATACATTATTCCAATGGGTAATTTAATTGTAGGTCTTCCCTACATAACGTTATTGTTAAAAACCACCTCGTCGACTAGACATATTTTTCGACAATACTGGCTTGCCTTCTATTATTGCAATTAATTTTTATTGAAAAATACATTTATTAGTTAGCAGATTATGAGAGTAGGTTGTCAACATAAACCTCGCCAACCGAAGGAAGAAGATAAACCAGATGCATCGTCTGACGCCATGGCTATCCATTGATGCCCCGAACACATTGATTTGTCTCAAGATCTAAGCGTTGGTGCCTAATTTATTATCCAACTTTATTACATTTGTACCAATTGTGCTATTTATTACGAAGTGCAACAGTGCTATAGTACTGGAAAGGGCCAACCTAAAAGTTTAACTTAGAGTTTTTGTATTTATACCTCCATGTAGCTTACTTTAAAAGTTTCACTTCAAAAACATTTTATTTAAAATCAAAAATGAATATATGAATATTTGAAAATTATTTTTTAAAAGAAATGTTGTCAGTATAATTAATTTCAGCTATAATTAAAATTATATTTTACAATT
This sequence comes from Troglohyphantes excavatus, assembly GCA_963932185.1. NCBI lineage: Eukaryota > Metazoa > Arthropoda > Arachnida > Araneae > Linyphiidae > Troglohyphantes > Troglohyphantes excavatus. Next base: position 77,085,659 of record OZ010669.1, read on the forward strand.
ATTTGAAATTAAAGGGTGAACAGTTCTAAATAAAAATAATTCCTTCTTTATTTTTAACCGACTGAAAAGCGCGCCAACCCAAACTCCAAAATAAAACCACCAGAAAATTTAAATTAAAACTGAAAAATCGCTCATCAAGTAGAGAGGTTATCAATTCGACTGTTATGTATTTTTGTATGTATGTTCGCGTGAGATTTTTGTTCTAAATCAGATATTTGGACAATTTTTTTTGTTGGATAGGGAATGTTTCACTTGGGCCCCTTTTGCACACTACCATGCAATATCGAGTCTTTGACTCCCACTATACTTTAGATCACGTAGCCTTTACATTATTCTTTACCAGTTTTGGTCAACTAAAACGCTTATTATATCTTCGAATTGCCATAACTATAATTATTTTAACTAACTTATTTCGTAATTAGTGAGTGATTTACTAATTTTAAAAATAGTTATTGAGTACTGTTAAAAGTAGTTGTGGTGTTGCTCTTATAAGTCAACCCCTTGCATGTAATATTTCTAATTATTGAATCAATATTTATTTTTTATTTTGCAAAGCAAATGCTTGCCGACCCCTCTTCTTTCCATTTTTAAAGATATTGTTCTTTTCCAAGCATCTCGTTGCTTTTTCTCAGTGCACACTTTATGCATCGTGTTTTGCAATGATTGGTCATTACGTCACATATGCTATTGTTTTGTTTTATCAATCCCTGGGGATTGAATATTTCTGCTATGCTTTTTCTTCCATTTTTTTTTGTTGAGTAACAACTGGCGTCTGACTGGAGGTTAGAGTACGAAGACCTAACATTAAAACGAACAGCGAACTAAAAAAAGTAATGATCGAAGAATGATTGAAATTGATGCTGAAATTACAAAAAAAAACTAATGAAATCTCTGTCCAGATGTTTAAAAAATTTTGTGGATGTTACAGGATATTCTACTAAGTACTAATATACCGAAATATTGCAATATTTGTTAGTGTAGAGATATTTTTAAAGTGTCCGAAGACTTTTATGACGTAATTTTCTTGCTACTTTTCCGAAAAAAAGTTTTACTATGTTTAAAAATATTTTGCGTAGTTTTAGTTAAGCACAATTTATTTATCTTATTAAAAAATTCCCATTCTGAAATAATAATTTTTATTACTGAATAGAGCAGTATTTCTTTGAAATTCGTAAGTGTACGAACACTTTTGGGAGCCACTGTAGCTCATCTACTAAAAAACGTCAGATTATCATAATATTTTATATGAAGCGGTCACTCAGTGTATAAATATAAAAAACAAAATCCTTATAAACTAACCTTTAAGAATTTTAGGTACTTGTCATATATTATGAATAGCGGAAGAATCCGGTACCAAGATTTCAACATGGTTCTTTCCTTTTTGATGGATAATCCAGACGCTAAGAAAATAACCTGGTCATTTTTAAATACAGTGAGGAGGTATGTATACTGTTTCTTTTGAACGTAATGACGTATTTTGTGTAGCAATTTTAAGAAGAGGAAATGATTCTACTAATTTTTATGGATTTCGAATTATAAAAAAAATATATTTCATGTAACACACACACACATTATTTTAAATATGCATTTATTATCCGGTAAACCCCCAACTAACAGACAGTTATTTTTTTAAAATAGACAAATCAAGGTTCTCCGATTTGCTCCATTTTTGACACGTACGGAGTTCCCATGGTAACACCGTAAAGAAAATGCGTATTTTAAACCTTTGCACTCTGTTGGCATCTTTTAGGTGACAATATAACGACTCGTTCCTTTTGGTCCCCTGTTCTTTAAAATAAAAGCGAAAAGCACAATCTTGTGTTTAAAACACATTGACTTCTTTTTCAACTTGTTCTCATGCAGATCCAAAATAGATTAGGATTTTTTTTTTCTCTTTGAGTATAAAAATTCTTGGGAAAAGAACATTAAGAGGAATAACTGTTTCGTAGAAAGAACGCAAAGTGTTCTTGCATGATTAAAGAAACCAATTATAACTCTAAACAGATATTCGCAGTTATGTTTTTTCATAGCACTTCGTAGGAATAAATAGATGAGCAAATATCTCCTTAGACTGATTGATAAAAAAAACCTGCAGAAACTGCTTCGTTTCTCTGCTGGAATGCAAACTTCCACAGATAAAAGCAGCCATCTTGGCTCCTTTTCAGTAATCACGCGTTGAACTTTCTACTCGAGTGTCATAAGCAAGCACCATTGCTTTGCTATTTAATTTAAAATTTTACTGTACGTAGTTCCGATAATAAACAGGTGCCTTCTAACTTCATAGCTTCTGAAAGTAAATGAAATCAGTTTAAATATTCTGGAGACGAATCATATACAGATATAGCTTACTTAGCCTGCAGTATATCATATTTGAGCCATCAAGTTTCAAAATCAGATAAACCCCATTTTTTGCAAAATCGTTTTTTTTCTCACAAGTTCTTAATTCATTAAATCCCCTTACAAAGTCGTACTGAACAAATGTGTCTGAATTCAGTTTAAAAATTCATTTAAAATATAATAGGTTTTAACCCAAAAGTACGTGGCTTTTGTTTTGGCGTCTCATATAAAATTGATGAAAATAGGTTTGCCTGGTTCTGAAACAAGTCGGCTCATTTAAATTTCCGCTGAAGTAGAAAAATCATCCTCTAGAGTTCTGATCTTTATTTTGGTATATTTGGATTTTCTTCCAAAGAATAAGAGTTAGGCACTTGGATTGTTTTCGAAATTTTATTTTAAATGAAGAAATATTAAACAGAAATTTTATTCCATCTAAAATATTTTTAAGTTAAAACAAAAAAGACCTTAAGCAAACCTTTTGTCAAAAAGGTGCAAAATTGTATCTTCCCCGTAATTTTTCAAAAGAGTTATTATATTAATTTACCAATCCATTTGACCCATTAAGAGGCTACTTGAAGAGATTAGCTGTCGTCTCTTAAAAATGTACTTTAGGTATTTTTAAGACAATCTACTGTAAAATCTCGATGTACGACACTTTTTGGTGTGGTTGTGTGTGTAGCCTGCTTTTATTTCACAATAATATTTACTACTTTTTTGAATTTCTTTTTTTTTAAATGCATGAGCTAAACTAACAAATGAATTCTTTATGCGCAGACCAAATATTATGAAAGAATTCAAAAAGCTGGGTGTAACGACCGATTTTTTTTCCTTTTGCATTCTCTTCTCTCTCTTTATCTTTCCCTCTCTTTATATCTTCCCTCTCTCCACTCTCCCAGCTCTATCTTCCTCTTCTCCTTAACTTCTCTCTCTTTTCTCCCTTTCCTTCCTCATTTCCCTTTTTACTTTCTATCTCTCTTTTCCTATCTTCTATCTCATCTTTCTTCTTCCCTCTCACTCTTTTCCTGTCTCTTTTATATTTTTTATCTTCTCTCTCCTCTTACGCCATTCCGAATTTTTCTATCTCCTCGCTTACTTACTCATCTCTCTCCCCATTCTCTTCTCCCTTCTTTTTTTCCTCACTTCTCTCTCTTCCTCTTTTTTTCTTATCAACTTAATTGATTTTTCCAATTTAAAAACTCTTCTCTCTCTCCTCTTACGCCATTCCGAATTTTTCTATCTCCTCGCTTACTTACTCATCTCTCTCCCCATTCTCTTCTCCCTTCTTTTTTTCCTCACTTCTCTCTCTTCCTCTTTTTTTCTTATCAACTTAATTGATTTTTCCAATTTAAAAACTCTTCTCTCTCTCCTCTTACGCCATTCCGAATTTTTCTATCTCCTCGCTTACTTACTCATCTCTCTCCCCATTCTCTTCTCCCTTCTTTTTTTCCTCACTTCTCTCTCTTCCTCTTTTTTTCTTATCAACTTAATTGATTTTTCAAATTTAAAAACTCTTCTCTCTCTCCTTTTACGCCATTCCGAATTTTTCTATCTCCTCGCTTACTTACTCATCTCTCTCCCCATTCTCTTCTCCCTTCTTTTTTTCCTCACTTCTCTCTCTTCCTCTTTTTTTCTTATCAACTTAATTGATTTTTCCAATTTAAAAACTCTTCTCTCTCTCCTCTTACGCCATTCCGAATTTTTCTATCTCCTCGCTTACTTACTCATCTCTCTCCCCATTCTCTTCTCCCTTCTTTTTTTCCTCACTTCTCTCTCTTCCTCTTTTTTTCTTATCAACTTAATTGATTTTTCCAATTTAAAAACTCTTCTCTCTCTCCTCTTACGCCATTCCGAATTTTTCTATCTCCTCGCTTACTTACTCATCTCTCTCCCCATTCTCTTCTCCCTTCTTTTTTTCCTCACTTCTCTCTCTTCCTCTTTTTTTCTTATCAACTTAATTGATTTTTCCAATTTAAAAACTCCTCTCTCTCCTCTTACGCCATTCCGAATTTTTCTATCTCCTCGCTTACTTACTCATCTCTCTCCCCATTCTCTTCTCCCTTCTTTTTTTCCTCACTTCTCTCTCTTCCTCTTTTTTTCTTATCAATTTAATTGATTTTTCCAATTTCTAATTAAAAAATGTCTTTCCAGGTTTCCGGAGAACACTGTAAAAATGTATTGCGAACATCTCACTTCTGAAGATGAATTGAAACAGGTAAGGCAAACTGCCACACTTCAACACTCAGCCATATGCCAGGTTATATTGCAAAATAAAAGTTTAAAAGTAATAATGGTTATTACGATAATGTTCGTAATGTAATAAATTACTATAACCTTTTTATAATAAATTTTTTTATTTGACGTAAAAACTGCGATTAATGGAAACTACTAAAAATGAAATAGTAACTGCGAGAATTATGCATTTGTACCAATTCAAATTCTTAATTCATCTCATATTTTTTTCTTCAAATTAAGTGTTTAAAAAAGGCAGGAAAACAATAATTAATTCAAATTCGCCAAAAATCTTCAGTTATTATAATGAGTATTTTACGATGAACTTATAAGTCGAATGATAGACGGATAGGGTAACGGACTCATAACCGCAGGTTTGTATTCCGTATTGCAGCGAAGAAAAAGCTCGCAATTGGAGGGTTATCAGTTTCGTTCCCCTTCCACAGAAAACTTCTGCCTTGTATAGGGGACTGGTGGATGTTAAACTTAGTCGTGGTGCAAACATCCTCACTCCTTTGTGAAGTGTGTGGGGGTGCCAGCTGAGATTTCGTCATTTGACATTAATTAAAAAAAAATTACCGTGTCTCTCAATCGAGAGAGAGATTCCGAGCATTCATCAGCTTATGTTGGCCGAGTGGTTAGAGGTTTTTACAAGCATTTGATGGGTGCGGGTTCGAACCCCAGCAAGTCCGTAGCGAAAAAATATCCATCGTGTATGGATTGGTTTGGTTAATTAACGTCGCACTAGAGATGCATAGTGGGCTATTGACGTCGGTTAGAGTTCTATCTAGAAGGAAAGACCCGCGAACGATACCTCGTATTTTTGAACCATGATCAGATGACGAGGACAACACCCGAGGCATCCGACGCAACCTTAAAAAACGTCAGGACATTGACCCCGATCAGTTTTATCGTGCACCAGTCCCGTATACACGCCAGTATAATTTGTTGGATGTTCTGGACGACTTTCTAGTATTTTTTGTAGCGAGAGAAGCTGGCAACCTTCCGAGTGCAAGATCACTACTGTTTTATTTTTCTTTGTCAAGTCCATTACATGGGTTCTAATTAGCAATCGTCTGATTGCTAGTTGAATGCCTTTATCCACTGGTCAATTGCCCTCTCCCCCCCTTCCCCGTGCATAAGGAACTGGTGCAAGTTAAATATGATCGCAGATAAATGTCCAGATGCCTATTAAGGTGGCGTCGGGTGCCATCTCAGGTGCTGTCTTCTTCATTGGAACATGGTTCAATAATACGACGATGCAGCGTTCTCGGGTCTTTCCTTCGATATAGACACCAAACCTTGATCAATAGCCATTGTTTAACTCTATTGCGACGTTAATCCTATTAATTTATATATTTTTTATCATTATTTACAGATGAGAGAATTTTATGCCCCGGAAATAAACTCAACATCCAACAAACGCTTTCGATTGTCCCTGGACGAAATCCAAATCAACATCCGCTGGATGAACGCCAATCACCAGCACCTGAAGACCTGGCTGGAATCGGAAGGCCCGCCCCCCTGGTACCACCCCCGCCTTCCCTCCCACGCGGTCCCACTCTACTACGACCTCATGCTGCACCCCGATCTGGACAGGGACCGGTTCAGCGGCAGCGTCTACATCGGGGTCCAGCTTCAAAAGCCCAGCAACTACTTCCTGGTGCACTCGGTGGACCTCAATGTCGCTATCGCGGAAGTAACCTCGGAAGGAAAAGACCCTAAGAGTGTGGCACTCGAGGAGGTCTTCAAGTACAAAGACCACGACTACTTGGTCCTCAAAACCAAGGAAAGACTTCCCGCGGGGGGTTACAAGCTGTACTTTGTGTTCGAGGGACTCCTCACTCTGTCTCTGAAGGGGCTGTACAAAAGCTCGTATGTGGACTCTGTGCGGAACGAAACAAGGTAATGATTTGTATTGTGTTGTATTACTATTAGTTTAACTTGGCTTCGTCCGGAAAAATCTTTATTTATGTGATTTACCTCATGAAAACTTTATCTTTACGACTTTGTTTTATCATGAAATAACGGTAGTTCATAAGATAAAAACTCTTCAATTTCTTTCGAATTTTAGAAAACAAGAACAACGTAAAACTCACCAATTACCAATATATATGATTGTACTACAAGTTTAAAAAAAAAAAAAAAAAAACCTTCTTCCTTCATCAGCAGAGTAAAAAAAAACCAGAAGTAACGAAATAAATTTGAAAAATGGAGGCGTTGCCACAAGCGAGAAAAAAAGTTATAACAGCATAAGTTTCGTTAACCAAAGAATCAAGTTTGCTAAAAATATAATATTTAATTTGCAAGCCCACTTCTCCAGTTAAACTCGACTTCTTGGAGGGGTTTCATGTTTTTAACAATCTTTGGTCAATGAGACTTTTGTCGTTGCAACTTTTCGGCATATAGTAATTAACTCCAACCCACTGCGCACAAATATCACTGGAGAGTAAACTAAGTGTGCGCTTTTTGCCTTCCTGGCTTAAAAGGAAAAGGTGAAAAAACAGTTTCGGGAAAAATTTTACTTTTAAAATAGGGAATTTGTTTGCAAATATGTTTTTAATGCAACGAAAAATATAGCCACGGTAAAGTACATTTTCCCAAAATGGGAGTCTTCACCACTGAACTCTAACTGTAACTTCTGGAACGCTCATAACCAGTTCATTCTATGGACGCGGTTGAAACCATACTGTAAGCAGCCATACTCTACGCCAACTAATTTTTTAAAGGGATTTTGTGGGTTTTTTAATTCGTAAACCGTTATAGAAATGTTAAATATGATTAGATATTCTATTTTTTTACGTATGGAATCAATTTGAATATTGCCAGAAATACAGTATCTTCTTTTTGCTGCTTTTGCTTTTGCACTTATTATTAGTTTAAAATGTATTTTAAGGAATAGGCATTCAAAATGGGTTTTAATGGAAAATTAAAAAAAAAGTAGCCACAAGCACTATAATTCGGCATGAACATTATACGATAAAACAAGTAAAAATGAAAGTGGGCTATAGTTTTTTATCCTTCAGTTGGCATCAAGTCAGCAAACTGCTTTTCCCAGTGAAAAAGAAATGCACGTACATTTACGGCTCCCGATATAAAGCGCCAATGATTGTCGCCAAACTGCCGGCAGTAAAAAGAATCGACACTAAAATTCTTGGTACTTAAAACGTTAGCCGCACACCCTCGATCTGTTGATATATATATTATAATAAGGCATATTTCTGTCGTTTAATGAGTCGTGTGTTTCCGGTGACTTTTTCCCCAGATACCTGGCCACCACCCAGTTCGAGTCCATCGATGCCCGAAGAGCCTTCCCCTGCTTCGACGAGCCGAGGTTCAAGGCCACCTTCGCAGTCTCTGTCGCTCACGAACGCCGCCACATCGCTCTTTCCAACACGATGGAGGAGGTAACTGTATTTAATAATCATGACTAGAGGTTGTTTCGTACTCTTTTAATAGGGCGAATGCCCAAATCACCCAAGGATAGTGAAGACCATATATATAAGGTGTGCTCGTTCTGCGCTGCCTGACGGAAGGCGGAGAGAGCAACTATTTGACGTCATAGTGACGCCTTCCTTCGCCTACTGTGGGCGTGTCTAATGCTCTCGTTTGAACCAATGGCAAGGCTGAACTAGATGCGCGCGCGTTGGTTGATGGTGCTGCCATCTATTCGCTTTTTCGTGAACTATTAAAAAGTGATAAGCTAACTTTATTTAGTTACTTTTACTGCATTTTATGAGTTTAAATTATATTTTAAGGATTGCATTTAGTATGGAAACATTGCAAAAGAGTTGCTTAATAAATTAAGCGTATTAAAATAATATTAGCTGCCACGAGAGCATGCCTATGAATTTTGAAAGAGTAAAATAGTGGTCGGAACTATCCGGTCAATGCATTTGTATTGGACATATTAAATGAGTTACAATTTCAATCAAGTAAAATACGGAGACATAACAAAACAAGGATGGATTAGTAGTGAAGTTACCTGAACACAATTATTTACAGATACTTACATTATTTTGCTAATTAAAAATTAAATCACCAGTTGTTACCCAACCGGGGATCTAACCTAAGTAGCAATGCTTGAAACACACAGCCAATGAGAATGATCAAAACCGATAGTAAGGCGGAGCTAAAATGATGTCAAAAGTAAGGCAGAGCTAAAATGACGTCAAATAGTTGCCTTTCCTCGCCCACTTTCAAAAAGCGAAAAACGAGCGCATCTTCTATATATAGTCTTCACTATCTTTGCAAATCACCGACCCCGTACCAGTTACTGATCAACAAAAGATATTTAAAACTAAGACCATTATATCCTTATGTTTTTTAAAGTTCCTTTAGTCAATGTTACTCAAATGCTTTTAAAATGTAGTTAAATTTCTGTGGGAGTTCTGTGGGAGTTCAGTAGTCACAAGAATTTGTCATATTTGTCGCTGGTTTGGAACTGGTTTAAATATGTGTCCCCTCTGGAAAGACTGGTTTGGAAGTGGTTGGAAATTGGTACATTCACCCTCCTTTCCCTTAACCTGTATTATGAAATATGGATTCATGAAAATATTTGTTTAGGCTTAGCATTTGAATGTTTTCTAACATATGTGTATAAGTTGCTGATGCAGGGTGTCTGCTGAATTCCTTTCTTATTTCCCTTAACTTTTGAACGTCGACTGTTGTAGTCATAAAAGTGGTTACTAGGTATAATATATCGACTATGCGCTTTATATGATGTGGCTGCTTACAACAGACAAATACGGAGTTAAAGTGCCTATCTCTAAAATTAGGGAACATGGAAATGATCAATTACAAAGTTATGTGTAAGCGTACATGTAAGAGGGAAAGACACATATTCATTCTATGAATTGAACGTGTACAATGCTCGATTGTTTGCTTGTGATATACACACTTTACGAAACTCGCCACAGAGCAGAAGATTCTGCTTTCGTTTTGTGCAAAAAAGGAAGTGAAGGGATCAAGTCAAACAAACGACCGAGCGTTCTATTAACAACATTCATGTTCGTAATGTGTCCTCTCGTACTGAATTGATTGTTCTCTTCAAATGACTTTGCATTGGTTCTTTTCATATATGCCTTATAATTTTATTGGCATGCTAACTTCGTACATTGCCTGTCCCCCTGTCAGCGTTCAAAAGTGAAGGGGGTAAGAAAGTGGGCAGTTGTCATTCTTTTGAAGATTTGGGTAGTCGTAAATCTTGCCTAACGTATAATATCTATGTTCTTTTTTTTTGCAGAGCTCCACCGAAGTTGAGAACGGCACGCTCGTCACGCGTTTCAAGAAGACCCCGCCCATGGTGACGTATCTCCTGGCGATCGTGGTGTGCGATTTCGAGTACAAGGAAACCACAACCGACAACGGCGTGAGGGTGAGTGGCATTTCATAAAAATCACCTCCTCTTATTCACCCGCTCCATCACAGCCGGTGTTCTTCAAAATGACCAGGAACTTTTACCCCGAATCCCAAGTCAAAGGAGCCAATGAAAAATGGGACCGTGTGTAGTCAGCATATGCTACTGCAGCTTCATTGCAGCAGGGGTGGCAAACATTGGAGGCAAATACTTGCCAATGAGTATTGGACCAGGCTGGAGACGAGTGTGGCCCTGACTTTAGAACAAAAATTAGTATTTGAGGTTTCTGTATTAGAGCGTTACTTTGTGACCAAATTTCACAAAAAACTATAATAACATCAATCAATGTCTTAAATGAATTTAAAAAAAATATATTAATTGAAGTTTCTTCACTATCGAGTACGGAAACTAAAGGCCTTTTTGTGTTTTCTTGCGTTTCAGCTGCGTATCTACACGGCCCCCCACCACATCGAGAAGACAGACTACGCACTGCAAGTGGGCAGCCGCATACTCACCTATTACGAAAACTACTTCGACATACCCTTCCCACTGGACAAGCTAGGTGGGTGGTGTCGTAGATCCTTCCCCGATTCATCGATACTGTCTGGTATCGAATAACCGATACTAACTGACTCGAAACCGATACGCAGGAGTAAAAACGCTGGACAACACATACCCGAAACCTTTAATGACGCTTTAAATAAGTTTTATTTCATACGCTAAATATTAAGTGGAATAAATTGATAAAGTATATTATGTTAAACGAGTTTTTATACTAATTTTAATAGACATAATATTTTACTTTTTATTTTGTACAATGTTTACAGATTGAGGATGTGTGTCCCATACAATTACATTTAGGACGACTTATGAACACCACATATGCATAGAATAGTCCCAAAATTCTCTTTTATTTTGTCATCGTAAGTTTTCTTCGCAACACGCTCGCGAAAAGAACGCTCCACAATAGATTCGATGTAAATATTTAGTATAATCGACAATATTTATTTTTATCATACTTTCATCTGCGAGAAGTTCTAAATTCTAAAGCGGTGTTAACACGTTACTAGTAAGCGTGACAGTTGAGGTTGCCTATGACTGACAACATATGACACCAATGACGGGTAAGGTTTGCTATTCAGGCACTGGCGACGTCCGTGAAACAAATATATTTCTTTTACTGGCACGCTGGTGTTCTCCCAAGCCCCTTTTTAGAACTGTTACCTCGCTTATTGCACTGTGCAATCCGATCTCGCCAGTCGTGTTTTTGGTGAAATGAACAAATCTTAGTGAGACTGTGTGAAAAATACATGGAAACTGTTAAAGATAAATCTAAAAAGGTTCGCATGACTAATGAACAAACTACAACGTTTGTCCGTTTATATAGGGAGCATTAAAATCTTAAAATCTGTGGAATGTTCACCTGCAGGAGTTTCGTAGTCGTGATGTTCGGAATGCGGCTTCGTAGAAAATGGTGTGTGAAATGAACATAGAAAATTAAACAACCAAAGAAGTTAAAAAGAATGTGAAAAGTTCGCGTTGTCTTAAGTAAAGTACTTAAGCCAGTAAAGTACCTGAACTTGCATGCCAGTTACTAGCACTATGTAAACAGCTAATCACAGTATCAGTGATGGTATTGCCAGAATCACCTCAACTGGCATGCCAGCACCATGGCAACGTGTAAATTAAGTTGTTTAAGTTCAATGTTTTAATTATTTTTTTTATGCCAGTCGTTGATAGTTATCGAGCACATTCGACGATTTAGAGCGTAAGTTTGCTAATCGTTATCTGGAAGGGCGTTGCACCACTGTTATGGCTTCCACTATGAGCATTTTAAAAACACAAAACACCTTCTCCACTGCAAACTATGTCATTTCGAAAAAACTTATCGCGACTTTTACACTCTTTCCCGTATCGCACGTTTCGCCTTTTTCATGAATAGATGAAAAACTCAAATTTTGAAATTAAGCATCATTTGCGTGTTGTATCTTAAAATATAGTTTTTGTCTGAAATACGTCTTGAAATCTCTTCCTCTCTCTCTGTGTGTTTCACTGTTGTCTTGCATACAGACATGATCGCCATCCCGGACTTCGGCAGCAACGGCATGGAGAACTGGGGCCTGGTGACGTACTCCGAGGAGAGCCTGGTGTGCGAGAACACGTCGACGGTGGCCGCGAAGCAGCACACGGTCAACATCATCGGTCACGAACTGGCGCATATGGTGAGAGTGCGGCACTTACCCTTGTGAGCACCACCGACCTACTCACCTTTCGCGAATCGAGGAACATGTTTGATGTTTACGTTATTTTCATAGAACAGTTACATCCCGTTCCTGTTCTTTTCCTCAATCAATTCCCGATGATACGAACGTGGTGTCATGCTTTTAAATGGAATTAGATAGAGAAACAGCTGACGAAAGGAAAAAAAAAGCGGTTTTTATGCCCAAGAACATGCAGTTCTCGTTCAATTTGAAGAACAGGGAACAAAAAGGGTTAACGAACTGGGCCTCGCGTAAATTGTTAAGAGGTTACTGAAATTCGAACATCTCCATGAGTGACCCAAAAAAGCTATTTTCTCCCTCTGAGGGATAAGGGAAACATCGAATATGTGAGTTTGTTATCACTGTAGAACAAACTCATTCATATTTTCGACACATTCCTTTTAGTGAAATATTATTTTAAGGTGAGTTTAGTAGGGAAGGATTTCAAAAGTTACCCCAATGCTTTAACGTGTGTCCTCATCCTTTTTCTCTACAGCGGTCGAGTTTCCTCTCCGAGACACAGGACTAGCCGGTTGGTTGATTAAATTGACAAACCAACCAATCCGGGGTCCCGGATCAAAAACACAAAGAAGAAAAGCAAGAGGACATGTTCCCCATCCATAAAATTGAAATATGTTTTAAATTAGGGATTTTTAAGAATTTTTAAATTACGCGTATTTATGGGCGAACTGGCGATGCACGAACAAAAATATAAGTTCTTATCCCTCAAAGTAGGGAACATGTCCTCGTGTTTTTGTTCTGCAGCTGTTGTCTTTTTTTTCCTCCCGAGACGTCGGATCGGTTGATTCCAGCGTCTCGAAGGGGAACCAACTTATTCAGGGACTCATTGGGAAAACGCAACCTTAACAGAAAAAAAAACGCGGGAACATGTTTCGTATCTTAAAGGTGGGAAACATGCCCTCGCGTTTTCCCTCTGTAGCACTTGCGTTTATGATCCGAGACACTGGATTAATTGGTTAGCCAATTAAATCGACCCACCGCCCCGGTCCGTTGACTCGGAGGAAAATCATGAGAAAATGTTCCCTACCTTTAAATGGTTAAGAGCCCCACATTGTTTCTTGTTTGGTTTCAAACTTATGAATAATAATGAATTATTAAGAATAATTAATGAGTAGAACAAAATCAGCTTTGTATAGATATAATTATCATATATAATACTTCTGTACAATTGTGAAATTTATGCAGCCAAAATAGCATCACAATGTAGCATAAAATTCCTATACTTGGGGTTTCTAATAGGCGGATTTCAATTTACAAATTGAAACCTGCTTTCGGAAAACCTGTCGCGAGAAGTCCGATATGTGTCTCGGTCAATGATTTGCTGTCCGGGAGGGAGCACTGCTGTCTGTTGCATTGACTAATCCAACCAATGTGGTGAATGCTGTTTGTCCCTTTCAGTGGTTTGGCGATCTTGTGACGATGGAGTGGTGGAGCGACCTCTGGCTCAACGAAGGATTCGCCACGTACATGTCGCTGAGGGGAGCGAAGTTTGTGGAACCCGAGCTCGACAGAGTAAGGCAGCATTTTGGACTCACTGCCGTTAGTTTAGTTGAAATGTAGTTTTTGTTTTAGTTACGTAAGTAGTAGGGAACTAGTGCCATGCCATTTTCAGCTTTTAACTTTATGATTTCTATTGAAGGCCTGGCACATGTCCTAACCTTCAACATTTATTTATTTGTACAAAAGTTGCACATACTTTGTAAGTCTGTTATTTTTATTATTTCATGTTTTGTTTTTTTATGCAATGTTGTTGAAATATAATTTTATTGTTTTTAGATGAATAAATATACTTAACATGCGACGTTCTTTATGCTTACATACTGTATTGAGAAGAAGGGGAGGGGGGACATCAATGACGTCTTATGCCTATATCTCTGATCTCTGTAAATGAGGTAACGCGTCCTTTCCGTTTTCATCAGGAGACGCTGCGCTTGGAATTTGAGGTACGGGATTGGTTGGTTTTCGTCAAGACCCTAAAGTCCGAAGCAGTGAAAATGGATTGGACGACAACTTCTACTGAGGAAAAACGCAAGGACATATAAAAACCCTGCAAATCCTTAATGGGATCAGCCTTTGGGGGATAAATGACCTACAATCCTGTAGAGGAAGGTGGGCCACGTCGGCCAAGTTGCCCATTTAGCCCCTCTGACATTTGTACAGCGGTCCAAAAGTATTCACGAATCAAACATTGCAGTACAGTGCGTCCTGTACCTACCTTAATTATTCTCCCTCTCTGCTGCAGGACGATGAGAGGGCCGCCTTACGACTGATGCGGGCGATGAGCATCGACCAGAACGTCCACTCCCACCCCATCGTACAGCCCGTGACGCGCGTCAACTCGGCCATATTCGACGGCATCACCTACATGAAGGCAAGTCCTGTTTCCCCTACAAGTGTGGAATTATATATAAGCCAAAACTAAATAGGTCCACATTTTTCATAAAATCGTTTTTTTTATATATAATATTTTTCACAACTTTTCATTACCTTGCAAACTGGTATTGACCAAAAGTGTATGTATTCAATCTAAAAATACGTTCAAGTCTTGGTTTTACCATGGGAATCACCTACATGAAGGCAAGTTCAGTATATCGTTCGTTTCCGTTTCACCTACGAGTGTTAAAACGTATATGAGCCGTCTGTTTTCAAAAGCAGATAGGTCCACATATTTCGCAAACTCGTTTATTTTATGTATTTTCAACACGTTCTCGATGCACTCACTGCATCACTTTGCAAAGCGGTATTGACCCAAAGTGTATGATTCCAGTCTAAAAATTCATTCAAAGTCATGGCTTTAAATCCTACGTGGCTGTCAATTGTTTTTGGCTGTAAAATTTATAAATAGTGATCTATATGGTTTTGAAACTAGACGGTTCATATATTACTTCTGTGATATAGATGATCCCTTTTACGCCTCTTACACGCGATGAATCTTAACAAGTAAGGCATCAAATGAAAGATAATTTTCAGTAGCAGTAACAAATCGTATTTTTAGAAAGCTACAATCCCCAGGAACTTATATTAAATTTTACGGGTAAAACTTAAAAGTGGTAACAGTTTAAACAATTGAAATATATTTTAATTTTTTCTATATCGACCTGCAAACTGCTTTATGCAATTTGAAAAATCGCGTGTAGTGAATTTAATTCCATCTATTTAATTATTTAATAGACCGACTTTTATAAATCTAGAAATGAGATGGACTAAGTAACGAATAAAGTAGAAATTTCTAAATTAGCTGAATATTTTGTTTGAAAAATTAAATTTTAACGTAACCCTTTTTAAATGGGTATGATGTTCCGTTTGAATATTATGGTATTTTTCAGTCTATTCCTCCGACGTTACATGAAAGTGGCAACATATATAAATTTCAACAAACGAAAACCTAACCAAGGTTTAATTGAGAATCGTCGCCATTTTATGGAGACTCGGTATTTCAGGCGAGCACAGTTCGTTCACGGACTCTCCCGTAATCTCGCACCCTCGGCGTTTGTGCACGCTACGTCAATATTTCAACCGTCGATCTAAAGTAATTACTCGAGCCCGAGGGAAAGTTTTAGATATTTTGAAGTGACCACCACAATACCCCCTTTTCAGTGAGTCGGGCAGAGGAACGAATGATTGATACACGTGAAGCGTTATGACGTGGACAGTGGTTGATAATTTTGAATGTCACAAATGAAGTTGCGGTAGTTGAATACAGATAACGTCATAAAAATCTGATTGAATGTTGAGATAATGCAATGTCGGAAAAGTCACCCATTGTAGCGCAGTGGTTTTTGAAAGTCATTTAAAACCGTTCCTGGGACGTTGAGGTTAAATACGCCATACTTTAACCGTTTATCGAAAGTAATCACTCGGACCCGAAGGAAAATATCGGATATTTAAGTTGTTGAACCACCCCACAAGCTTTATTGCCTAGAATTTCTCAAAAAAAATGATGTTCTCATATAATTTTTTTTTAAATAAAAACTGACAGGCATTTTTCAAGACTATTGTCACCTGCAAAATATTATAATTGATTGCAATCATATAAAGATGATTTCATGAACTTAAATTTGCAATACTAAAATTTTAATCCTCTCTGTATTTTTTTTATGTATGAACACAACGCAACTTTTATTTTGTCTTCAATGAAGGGATCAGCTGTATTGGGGATGCTCGAAAACTTCATGGGAGAAGATTTCAGAACTGGCGTTTCGGTAAGATATGCTCCATAAGATATGCTCAGTTAACTAACATCAAAAAGTTGCGATTTTAATGTATGGTATTTGACGATATGATTCGTTTGATATTTTAATTTATTTTAAGAATGTTTAGTAAAAAGCAATAGAATTTTTTAAAAATAAAAACCAAATTCATGTTCTATAAGTTTTTTAGGTTTTATCGCAATGGATTCGGCTATTGCAAAAATGGAATATGTTTATTATAGTAAATGATTATTATTATCTTAACTATCTCTTTTATCCATTTTCCCTTAAAAATGGCAGAAAAAGAGATACATTAGACACATGAATAATGGATCAAGGAAAGTGTAGTTCATATACAAATATTATTATATAATATATATACATTGTGTGTATTAATTAAGATATCTTTGGTTTTTATAAATAAATATCTATATATAAACAAATATATATATATATATATATATATATATATATATATATATATATATATATATATATATATATATATATATATATATATATATATATATATATATATATATATATATATATATATATATATATATATATATATATATATATATATATATATATATATATATATATATATATATATATATATATATATATATATATATATATATATATATATATATATATATATATATATATATATATATATATATATATATATATATATATATATATATATATATATATATATATATATATATATATATATATATAAATAAATATATATATATATATAAATATATATATATATATATATATATATATATAAATATATAACAAAATCTACAGTTGTTAAACTTAAATTTTTAGATGCAAAATACGATTGACGACCCTAATTTTGAAATTAAAAATAATCTTAAAAAATAAAAAAGTTTAAATTTTGAAAAAATTAAAAAAATACAAACAGTAATAGAACTTTAGTGTGAAATAATAATTTCTTATATAAATTTAAATTACTATACACTATACATACATACTATATACATTTGAATTTCGATTCAAAAAGTTTTTAAAAAATGGAGATATTGCCGTGTCCCGCAAAATCTTGTACTAATGCTCATTAAAAATTCTTTAAAAAAATATATTTTAATAAATTGCAATATAATTTTGTGCTACTTGTCTACTTTTGTATGTTACAAAAATCTTAAATTTATTTTTAGGCTTATTTGAAGAAATATTCATATGCCAATGCAGAAACTGAAAACTTATGGGATGCATTAACAGAAGTCTCAAGAGAGGTAAGAGTGAACCAATCTAAAATAATATATATAAAAATAGCCACTATATTATTTTATGCTTTACTTACTACAGGGTTGTGTATTTTATACTTCAATAGCTGAAATACCCGTTCTCAGCAATAAAAGAAAAATTGCACACGTCATAATACAATATTTATAAAAACGATAGAAAATATATTCTTAATTATGGGACTCCCTTTTTCCTTTCAAAATGTTCAACAAAAAACATAATTATTAAATTGAAGGGTGAGGAATTTTAATCCCGTGCACAGAACGCGCGCCATGAAGATTCACTTGTTGCTCAACTAATTGAAGTATATGTTAACTCTGCCAAATTTCACCTTCCTATGGGTACATGAGAAGTATTCAATGTTATATTTAATGACAACTGAATTTTATTTTAACCCTATGCGCAGAACGGGTTTCAAACAGATTACTTTTCCTATTTAAGGTAAAAGACATAGCTCTGCCAAATTTCATCTTCTGGAAGTAGAAGAATGAGTGGTAAGTCAGTGGCAAGGACTTTCGATTTTATATATAATATAGATATATAATTTTTTTTCCAAAAAGATCGAATATTTCCTTATATTTTTCCCGTCTAAATGATCATTTAAATAAGATTAGTGTCGCATTTTTAAATTTAATAATTTTATATCGTGGTATCCAATTATTAAAGAATGGAAAATTTGTGAAAATTCTCTCAATTATTCGATATTTCCAAAGAATCATAAGATAGCAAAATATTTCATTTAGGCCACGTTGCGTGACTATCTTCTAGAAATGTTGAGTTTAGATGACTTTTCTTTTAATTGGACAGGTGTTTGTTCGTTTATGGCAAAACAACCGAGCTTCCAAAAGCAAGCAATCGAAAATGTATGAAATTGGATGTTTTTGTCCAATAACAGGCTTCGATATTAATAGTTCGGGACATGCTATCCTGATCCGAAGCATTTATGCTGTGGAAATTATCCTTTCGCCGAAAAATATAGTTCTCCAAAAACGAAGAAAGTACATAAAATAAAAGGACTTCTAACAAACCTTCAATAGTATTAAAAGGATCTTAATATTATTCAGAAATTTAACAGTTTTAAATTGTTGTCTATTTTGGTATATGATGAAGTAATTAATGTCAGCTTTATCGAACAAAGAGATCCATTTTTTATGTCAAGCAATTTTTGAATTTGGCGAATTAAAGGAGAATTCTCAAGTCTTCAATTGAAACGTATTGTTCCTTCTCGGATTTCGCCCATTAAGAGATAAAGACGCCAAATATGAGGGCTCTTATACACACTCATTCTTCATGTGTTCTTTAAGACAGCGAATAAAGGATTTTGTAGCCAATTAGAGCATTTAGATTCTTACGTTTGAGCCTTTTTTCAGATCATATATAAAGCTCTTTAGGCTCCACTTAGGATGTCTCCGATTATACTGCCGTCATAAGAAAGAAGGCTCCAAAAAGCAAAACTTTACAGGAAATAAGAAAACCCAAATGAACCACATGCATCAAAGTTTTGATATTTTACTCACTCATCTTAGGACCTTTCTACTATATACTTTTCATATAGGACCTTTTTTTTATCAAAAACTGCCTCAAACTAGAGTTAGAACCAATATAAATTTCTCTATAACTAACCAATATATTTGATTTAAGGATTTTTAATGTCATGAAAAAGTGTATTTTTCAAGGAAAAATAGGAGAAGCTAAAAATATGAATTAAAAAAAAATTGTAGTTAAGGGATTTTAACTTATGAAGGCAGTATATAGGCACATCCATCATCTGACCGTATTCTCTTGAAATAACTTTGCCTCTCGAATTATTTTCGGAATCCATTTGCAGGGTGTGAATGTGTCGACCTTGATGGAGACGTGGACGCACCAGATGAACTATCCCTTCCTCACGGTTCAGAGGAACGAAAATGCGAGCGGGAGTTACACCATCCGGCAGGACCGCTATTTGGCCGTTCCAGAGAATTTGTCAGTATCTAAGTAAGGTCAAATGCTAAATAAAAGTTTCTACTTTTAACAAATATAAAATTTAATTAATAAGAAAGTTTTATGAAAAGGCCCGAGCGATCTTTTTCTTCTACAATTTAAAGTTAGAATTACAAAATGGCGTTTGCTTACATTCCTTTTCAAAGATCCATTTCTTGATTGTAGAACAGGGTTGCCGGATCAAAATGGCAAAATAAAGCCCACATGCTTAGAGAAATTAACGCCAAATCTGGTGCTGCCATCTGGGGATATATCTGAGAAACAATAATGGACTCTACAGAGGACTGTAAAGTCAACAATTATCTATTAGAAGGAGATATGTTGAGGGGAAAGGGAACTTTTTTAGAATAGAAAGAATTTTTTTTTTAAATAAAATATATAATACAATTTTGATCAAAGTGTACTCAATTAACCGTTCAATAACTTAAAAGTATGTTGTTTTAAAAGCTTTTTCATTGAAGTTTGTTTATCTTTTTTGTATCATTGTATGGTATACACTAAATATACTGAAGTTTCGCACTAAATCATAATCTTTTCAAAACATTGCTTTTTATCTCTAAATACATTTTTCTTAAAAACAACTCATTCATTTATCTAATAACTTTACAAACTTATCAATGACATGAATTACATCCATCAAATTTATACATCAAACACTTTAAAGCATTTTTAGAATACCAAAACTGTGAGAAAAAAAATTGAAAAAATATATGTATTTAGATAATTAGATAATTTTTTTTTTAAATAACCAATCCTTGAAACTATAAATGAATGGGTTAATAGGTTCAGAATATTTCAAGAAATACGAAAAAAAGTTTTTTTTTTTTTAAAGTAGGAAATTTAAGCTTAATATTATATTTTTTATATGTACCTAAATACAAAAAAAAATTGAAAAAGGATGTTTTAATAAACAACTTCCGTTTGTTTCATTGTTTAGTTCATAACATACAATGTTTAAAAAAGTTATTAAAAATATTTCTAGTTGAGGTAGAACAAAAACTTAAACAGTGCTGTATGCAAAAAACCTTAGAATTGTAGAAAATATATAAATTTAAAAA
Organism: Troglohyphantes excavatus; assembly: GCA_963932185.1. Lineage (NCBI taxonomy): Eukaryota > Metazoa > Arthropoda > Arachnida > Araneae > Linyphiidae > Troglohyphantes > Troglohyphantes excavatus. Next base: position 77,106,378 of record OZ010669.1, read on the forward strand.
TACATTTAAAAAAACAAAGGCAACTTATCTTCTTAGTTTATTTTATACATTTTAATTTCAGATACTCTTGGCACATCCCCATAACGTACAGTTCGTCTCAGAACAATGACACTCTGCGTGTGCTTTTGAATTCAACGGGGGAAGGTAACCTTCAAGCATTCTCGCTCGTGAAAAGAAGAATATTCAATTTTCAGTCTTAAAATTATATTTTGATTACTATTACGTCATTTCTTTTTAAAAAGGTATCTGATTTTCCTTTTATTACAGTTGAAATATCTCTTCCCGATTCGGATTGGGTGAAACTCAATTACGGTTTTGCTGGATTCTACTCTGTGAATTACGATAACATAAGTTGGAAGAAATTCATCGACATTTTGGAAACTAATCATACAGTGAGTAAAACTGTTTTATACCCATGATTTTATGGAATATTTGCGATTTTTTCGAAACATTGCACATCCTGTCGATAATAAAATAATCTTTTTTTTTAAATAAAAAAATCGACTTTGAGAAAAATGCCCTAAAAAGTAAAAATTAATTTAAACTTTACGAACAAGTTGAAGAAATTGAACTATTTAATACCAATTTTATACTTATTACAACTTTTTTTAAATCAGAACCAAAATGTAGGTATTTTTTTTGTAAATTAGCACCAACTTCAAAAAGTTATACATCCTAAAGTGTTGTCGTCCTATAGAGTTTTTTTAATGCCCAAGACATGTCTTTTATATCTTTTTTACAAAGTGACATTTATTTGCTAGAGAAAGTTCTTTTCGGGACTACTAAAAATGGTCGAAGGTATTTCAGACATGGATTATGGAGATAGATTATGAAATTTGAATATGCATACTCTGGAAGAGAGAAGGGTTAGGGGATCCAGCAAAAAAAGTCAGCATAAAACCTTCATCAAATTTTTGAAATTTAAGGTTTTATGCAGAAAAACTGCAGTTTTTTTGAAGATCTATAAAATTAAAGGGGTTAAAACCTTTATAAAAACTGTAAAAAAGCTTCATAAAATCCTGCAAAAAATCTTCAATTTTGAATCATGAAGGAAAAAATGCAGATATTTTAAAGGTTTTATGCAGGAAAATTAAAAACTTAAAAAAATTACAGTTTTTTGTTTCAATATCCTTTATAAAACCTTCAAAAAACCTTCAATTTGACCATTTTGATGAAGGTTTCATGCTGGACTTTTTTTGCTGGGGAGATTTGATTCAAATGTTCAAATTTATGAAACAGGGTAAGGATTCGGAGTTTAGTATGAGTGATAGAACGGGAGGTCATGGTTTGAAGTGAAACAAATCTCATTTTAATCTGGAAGGAAGAGAAGACTATTTGGCAAGTTGTTCCATTTTTCTATTACCCTATTATAGAAAAATGGAACAACTTGCCAGTGAATATTGTTAATTCTTAAGGGATTATTAATTTTAAGAGGAAGGTAGATATTCATTGGCCTTGTTGGGCCTCCATCCTGTTGTTGGACATAGAGTAATGTTATTTGAATGTATATTTTGTACTTTTCTTCAGTTCTTCGCCCCCTCCGACCGCCTCAACCTGGTGTTCGACGCTCTCTCCCTGTCCTCCGCAGGGGTCCTGGAGTACGAGGTCGCCCTCAACCTGACGCGGTACCTCAGGAGGGAGGAGCACTCCTCAGCCTGGAGGACGGTCCTTACAGAACTCAGGCGGATCCAGGCGTACTTCGAAGGAGACGACCAGACAAGAGACATCATTCGGGTGCGTTTAACATTTTTTTGACTTTTTAGTATGTTGTAAAACTTAGTTTGTGAGTTTATTTAATATAAGTTTTTTTAAGATTTAGTAAATTTATATGCTATTAGTTTTTAGAAAGTTTATTTACTATTAGTTTTTAGAAAGTTTATTTACTATTAGTTTTTAATAATTTTATTTAGTATCAGTTTTTTAAGTATTAGTAAGTTTATTTACTATTAGCTGTTAGTATGTTTATTTATTATTAGTTTTTAGTAAATTTATTTAATATTATATATTTTGAAAGTTTTAGTAAGTATATTTAGTATTAGTTTGTAGTAAGTTTGTTTTATAATTAGTTTTAGATTCAGTAAATTTATTTAGCATTAGTTTTCAAGTTTTAGTAAAGTAATTTAATTTTTAGTGTTTTTAGTACTCTGTGAAATTTAGTAAAAACAAAATAAAAAATCTTATATGCAAGGTCATACACTTTTTTATTACTATCAATTAGAATATAAATGCGATTTATTTGATTTTGAAAAAATGTATCCCTGTGAGGGTTGAGCAAAATATCGAATCTGTAAATTTGATTTCACAGCAGGAGAGTTTTTAATTCATATTTTCAACACATTTCTTTTTGAACAAAATATTTAAAAAAAGAACCCATTTTATTAGAGTAGGATATCAAAGGTTTCCCTCATATCCTTTAAATTTAAAAAATGTTTCAAAGTAAATTTTTTTATAATGTTTTAATTTATGTTTATTTTTGGGAAAACTGGCGATTCACGTTCGTATCTCTCACGAAAAATTGGCATATACACGTTCGTACCTCTTAGATCGTTAGTATTGCATTTCTGCTATGCGCGGCTTTCTCTACAACTAATGAATCGAAGCGATTAAAATTCAATATTTAGTCTTAATAGTAAGTGATTTTTAATTTAATGTACATAAATAATTTGCCATAAATTTGAAAAAGATCATTTACATAATAATAAGTTTGCTTTTCTGACTTTTCCAAAACAAGAGTTGTCATGGTTCGGCCTTGTTCCTTTAATAAATGATCAAAAACGGCTCTAACGATTTTTTTTTAATATTTGGATGATGTGTTTAAATGATGTCTTATTATCAATATTATTGTGAAATAGTAATATAAATTGTTAAAAGGATAAAAAACTTAGAAAAATTACTGTACTTTTATGTATAACTCTCTTTTCGATCTTCTTTCTCGATTTAACAACTAAATAGCTATCCATACCACATTAAAGATCACACAGAAACTGAATTTAAATCAAATCTGTCCAGTAGTGTTATAGAAAACCAAACATTTAAAGTAGAAGGTGGCATTTATTTTTATTAAATATGTGAAGTTTGAAAAAGAATTTTTGAAAAATGACTCAATGATGATCACTACATTGTTTTTAAAACCACTTTTTAGTTTTATTTGATTGATATGAACTAATTAAAAATCTTTGTGTACTTTACAATTACGAACTTATGGTTTCATTTCAGGAGTACATTAGAAGTCTCAGTGGAGATCTCTTTAAAAAATACACTTGGAACGACACCGATGACTACTCAGAAAGGTAAAAGTGGCTGCATTGTTCAAGATACATGAAAAACCCGTAATATATGTGATTAAGAATAAAAGACGTACACAAAAGTTATTTAAAGTTTCTTTAAATTTGTGTTTTTATATTAAACCAGTTTACTACGTATTCTCTAAAATAAATACCAGCACCTAATATGTCTTGTGTCATTCGACGATTTTCGGTAATATTCCCTAAATAGTGTCGATTTTGAAAAGATACTGCAAGTTTAGAAAAGCTCAGTGATATTTAGACATAATGAACAAACATTTAATGACTAGTTGAAAAAGAGTCGGATGGTTTGATGAAGCTGTAAAGTTTTATTGAGACATTAATCGCTATAAAACCAGAACGAAATACAAAATGGGGTGCAAGAGTCAAACTGGTTGTTTTGTTAATGATGTGGTTGTAAAAAATACGTTAAAAAAATTTAACAAGAAAAAGAAATGATGAATCACAATTTATTTTATATTTATTTAGTGCTTATATATTTACATAAAATCAATGATCCAAATTGATCCGTTAAACTCCCATACATATTTACGCGAACAAGTAGCTTACTCTTTTATTATAGATGCACAAATAACACTCTCCTTTTTAAGCAAGCTTCGGACGTCAAGGCTGTTTTCGCTTATATGTATATTTCCACAATTCAAAAGATCTTTTCTGGCACGATCGATAGCACGCGTGACTTCGGACCGAGAGATCCGTGGTTAGGGTCAAACCGCCAATTTTTATTTGAAATTGTCCTCATTGTTTGACGAAATAAATGTCTTGGAAAAAAAACGATAAAATAAATCTCCTCAGTTTGACGAAATATTTAATCTGAGAATTTATCACACGTCTGTTTCGTCAAAAGTGACGAACTTTTCTTCAAAAGTGAGCTCCGCATTTTAGACAGTGTGTCAAAATAAATATTTATTCTAATTATTTCCAGGAAACTGAGGAAAACTCTGATTGCAGCTGCGTGCGAGAGTGGAAACCAGGATTGTCTTCTGGGTGCGGGCCGCTTATTTAAACAATGGATGGAAGGAGATGAGTAAGTAGTTTCAAACATCGAATTATTTTCTGGACGAATATCGAACCAATTTCTCTAAAATAAATTTTGTATTAAATATCTTAATAAACTAAATTTCTAATCACCTTTTATTCTGGAAAAAAGTTTCAATTTTTATAGAAGGGTTTTTATTACAAGCAAGTCCTATATGTACTTTTAAATCTTACCTTCGAAACGACTGTTGTCCGTCATTTTTTTATATTAAAATTATAATTTTCTCCTTATTTTGTATTTGGAAATTTTTGTTTAAAAAAAAATGGTTTTCCGTACAGAAATTAAAAATTGTTTTGATTCAAAATGTTTGGCAAATATAATGAATCTCAAATCCACCACAATGGGTGTACTATAGTAAACTCGTCCAGTGTAATGGACCATTGCCTATTGTAAGAAAAATTTACGACTGCCCAATTCTTGAGAAAATTTGAAACTCTTAACAAGTTTTAGAGTTGAAGTGAATAAACAATTAAATTACAATCAATTTAAATTTAATTTCGAAATCAATTCAAACTGAAAATTATGTGATGTTCAATGGGCGCTGGAATCATCTGTCTTATGCACAGAGAACCTAATGGACAGAAAGCATTGACTTTTGTCTAGCCCATGTCTATTCAAGAAGTTAAGGAAATTGAATGTAAAACAGTTTCAAATTTCCGTAATCAATTTATTGCGGGTGGAATATTCCATTTTTTAATTCCAATTTTTTCAAATTTACCACTGCCCAATGAAGCCAAGACTGCCCGTTGACATAAGCCCTTTATTTGAACCTGTGGATCTCCATCCTCTTGCTCAACATCTACCATGCAGCAGTGTTGATTTTAATTCTTTCTCTTTCGCAAGGCTGTCGTCTGAGACGAAACTGCTGGTTTTGACCTACGGGCTGCGGGTGCACGGCGACTCCGAGTCCTGGAACTCCCTGTGGAACCGCTACTTGGGGGAGAACGACCCCGCCGAGAAGCTGCTGCTCCTGAATGCTCTGCCCACCATCCGAAACGAAGACGTGCTCGGAAGGTAGGACACACGCTTCTTGCGGTTTCATTACTGCAACTCAAATTGAAAGAGATAGTCCGGGAGGCAGCGACATTTTAGGGTGATTATTTTACACCGGCTGATTTTCTTACCAGTAATTGGTCTTGGATAGATAATCAAGGAAACATAATTCAGCTGGTCCAGTTCGGGTGGGTGTAGGCTTGAGGGCGCTCGGAACGTGCAAAAAAAAGTTCAAAAATAAAAATATTTTACACCGGCTGAAAATTTATTTACGTGTTATTTTTACCACTACCGAGCCAGCTGAATATTATATTTTTGATTAATACCTAAATAACTATCTTGTCTTAAATTTTCATACGGTGTAAAATATTTTAAAAAACGCGTTTTTTTACATAAACAAACGAGAAGCTGAAGTATAACCCACCCTCAGCATACCAGCTGAATACCTAAAAACTTCATAAAATAGTCCAAATAATACGTAAATAAATTTTCAGCCGGTATAAAATATTTTTATTTTTGAACTTTTTTTACATGTTCCGAACGCCCCCACGCCTACACCCACCGCGGTCGCGCCAGCTGAATTCGATTTTTGACATTTCCTATAATTTATCTAACTATTGTCACACAAATCAGCCGGTGTAAAATGACTGACCAAAAAGGTCGCTGCCTCCCGGACTAAGATGAAGACTCGTGAAACTTGCATACGGAGAATTGAAAATACAAACAGACCCATTCTAATTTTTGTTGCTGTTTTAAGCGCCCTTATACACGGATGTTAGTGACGCGCGTTAGGTTTCGCATGTATCTCTGTGATTGGGGAATACAAATCAAGTGGTTTGTATATACTACTCGCAGAGCCTAGATCCGATTTAGAAAATCCAATAATATAACACTGGTAGCAGCCTCTCACGTACAAAATATTATCGATCAATGGAAAACACTGCACATGAAGTTCACTATACGTATCAAAAACAAGAAATTATAAAGTTGGGGCTTTTAAAAACGGGACGCCATAGGTAGGTGATGGCCTAACGTAATGGTAAATCAGCTCCTTTGTAGAGCTATCTGCAGCTTTATTAACGTCGTATGGGCCTGAGTTATCGATATATATAGTTTGATCGCAATATAAATAGACATTGAAATATACATCCAGTCTAACGGGATGTATGTAGAACTCAGAATTTCCAGGTGAGTTCCTGAAAAGCAAGCAAGATGGCCATTGGTCTAATTGTATTGTCAAACCAGTACATAAACTGGACCTCGCGTAACGTGTCAGAACGTGAGGGATCCTCAAACTTCTTTAGGATATTCGAAAAACAAAATCGTCTTCCTATTGATGTAAATATTATTTTTAATATTTTTTTAATTGTGTTCAAAATAAAAATTGTTAAGGCTAATAGGGCATTGTATCATAGCACTAAAATACTTCTACTTGCCGGATTTCAAATTGTGGAGTCGTAGCGCAGTGCTTTTGGCTGAATCTAATGCTACGCCGATAATCTAATACCAGTCAGTCTAAAAACTAATCACTCGAGCGTAAGTGGGAGTATCGGTCATATGAAGTGACCACCACCACCACACACTTAAAAGATAAACTTGTTGTACGATGTCCAGTATGTGTATTGTCTGACTACGGTGAATTGGCGGTTGAATAACGTCTTATAAAATACTGGGTTTAGCGAATCAACAAACGAGTTTCAGCTAGTTGACCAATCGAAACTCTGTAAATAAATTGACTTCACTGAAAACATTTAGTCTGAGCCAAACTATACAGATTAGTGTTGCTATGATATTTACTAACGAGCTTTTGAAAAGAATCCGCGCAAAAATAGCACTGGATTTTAAGTGTGTGTTTCATCTAAGAGGCATTCTACACGGACGTGATAAACGCTCACGAGCATTTTGAAATGGCGCTGTGATTGGAACATACGCACCACGTGGTTTGTATGCACTGAATCGCAGAGCCGTCTGAAAAAGCTCGCGCGCGTTTATCACGTCCGGTGTAGAAAGGGACTTTGTATCTCGGATAACACTTAATAGTAAAGTAAACTTTAGCAAAAATAGAGCAATCTGAATAAAATAGGCTTTTAAGATAGTAGGCGTACGAATATGAAACAAAAATGAAATTCTAAGATTTAATTCTTCAAAACCCAGCAAAAAAAGTCAGCATAAAACCTTCATCAAAATTTTGAAATTGAAGGTTTTATGCAGGAAAACTGCAGGTCTTTTGAAGATCTATAAAGTTAAAAGGTTTTTGTTTCAATGTCCTTCATAAAAACTGCAAAAAACCTTCAAGTTTTAATTATGAAGGGAAAATGCAGACATTTCAAAGGTTTTATTCAGGAAAATTAAAAACTTCAAAAAAACTGCAGTTTTTTGTTTCAATATCCTTTAAAAAAACCTTTAATTTGAAAATTTTGATGATAGTTTCATTCTGAATTTTTGCTGGGAATCTGTGGAATTTTTAACAATTTTCTTTATTATTAATGATCTGAGCCTAAACGAATCTTTTAATGAATGCAACTAGTCTTAAATTTTCTTAATAACGTTTTTATGTTGTAATTATATATTTCTAATTAGATTGCTGACGTACGCAAAAGATGTGCAGTTGGTACGCAAGCACGACTTTGTGACGGTGATGGAGAAAGTGGCCCGCAATCCCAAAGGTCAGTCGCTCGTCCTTCGTCTCCTGGACAACGACTGGGACGATCTCCTCAGGTGAGGGAAGCCTTTCCATTGCAACCTTGAAATGCGCCAAAGCACGTGCACTAATGTATGTTTTGTAACTTACAATGTATTTTATATCCCGTGTGTGACTACGTCGGAGGCACGGCCTAAAGGGTGTGCGTGAGGCATTCTTTAAGCAGGCTACATAAATAGCAATGGGCGCCAACGAAAACCTCGCTAATAGAAGGAAAGTAGACAAGCTGCTTACGACAAAATCCTCCGGACTCCTACCACGCTCCGTATGTGATTTGCTGTATTTGTCACGAAATTATGAATGCCGGAATGAATCAACATAAAAGCGTAGCATTGTCTTTCAATCCTGATACGCCATGTAGCCGATTTTAAAGACGATTCATGTCAAAATATGCATGTGGGTATAGTTATTTTTTTTCGATATTAATTACGGCTTAAATTTATTATTATTATTATTATTATTATTATTATAGACGTGAACACGTCTTAAAAATCAGTATGGGTTTATAGTTGTATAGGGTAATAACGCAGAAAACGACATTTGCAAAATTCCCATAACACCAGGAGGAATCAGTCTATGGAGATAAATGACAACCAACTTCTAGAGAAAAGTGGAATGCGTCTACAAGGATGATTATTAACTCATTCCACCCTCTGACCTTAGTACTGGTGGGGAGGGCGAAGGAATGTCGCCCTCGGCTTCAATATGTGCTACCGGCCTATAACTCTAGAGGAAATCATCCTATGAAAATAAATGACCTACCATTCATTATAGGAAGGTGGGACTCATCGACCAGGTTGGCAATTAATCATTTCTTCTCTCTAACCTTTGTAACGCGTGGGGGGGAGGGGGTGGGGGGAGTTAAATTTTGACTAAAGAATCAGAAGGCCGAGCAGCCGTCGTGCTAAGTATTTACTAACCAAACCTTACGGTACAGTGACGACTTAGCCCGTCTGATTTTTTAATGGATGGCTTTAATTATTTTAAAGTTCGGTTTGACTTTTGAATTTTTTCCTAGACCATTTTTTTTTGTTCTTGTAAATGTAGACAATTGTATTTTATTGGAAATTTATACAATATTGAGTTCGAATACATTCATCTTAACTTCTAACTTTTTCCTTCATAATATACTAGATTGTAACTAAACTATGCTTTTGTTCCAGAAATCATGGGGTTTACCAGACTGAAAGATTTGCGAAGAGCATATTTAGCCAATATAAATCACAGAAAGATTTGGAAAAGGTTTATACTTTTAACTGCTCTTAACATGTTTTGGTTAAAATTTATATTCCATCAAATAAAAATTATTATTTATTAAATGTGAATCGCACTCGAATAGGCTTGACCGATGTCGACATTTTTAAAACATTTTTGCACATGCAAAATAATTCGCCAGTCAGAAATACGCAAAACCACTTGTGGAACTTTCCTGAATATATTTAGTGGTTTCCAACGCCAATATGTCTACGAACCACCGAGTTAAAAGTTATATAAAGAATGGGCCCCCACCTTTAAAAAGCGCTAAAAGAATGAGGTGACATTTTGAAGCCATGTATAATTCAAGTATTAAATGTATTTAATTGAAGTAAAACTTCTTTAGCAAGGCTAGTGAATCAAAATGACCTATATACACGAAAATCAACATGAAACGGTCAACTACAAGTTTAAGTCTATGCATCAGCTGTTGTGTGCTGCCAGTTTCTGTACGGTTTATTCGTTAAAATAACACATTAAGGATTAGTTTAGTTTGTTTAAGTAAAGTCGCACTAGAGCTGCACAGTGAGCTATTGGCGACGGTACGGGGCCTATCTCGAAGGAAAGACCCGAGAACGATGCCTCGTATTTTTGAACCATGGTAAGATGACGAGGACAACACCTGAGCCGGCACCCGACGCAACCTCAATAGTGTGCGATTCATTGCTTCTACCCGATACTCCCGCTTAGGCGAGAGTGATCACTTTGGCCTGACTGGCAGAGTATCGGCGTAGCAATCCGGAGTTCCTCGGATCGAAACCGTGCGTAGCCAAGTTGTGTGGATCGCGCAATAATAGGCGTCAGGACATTGGAGCCCGATCAGATTTATCGTGCACCAGCCCCGTATACACGCCAGTATAATTTGTTGGATGTTCTGGACGACTTTCTAGTATTATTGTAGCGAAACTGGCAACCCTCCGATCGCAAGATCACTACTTTTTTACTTTTCTTTGTCAAGTCCATCGCACGGATTCGAACCACCAATCCTCTGATTAGTAGCTGAACGCCTTATCCACTGAGCAATTAGGGTTCCACATTAATGAAGGCGAAAGAAGTTTCACTTCAGCCGTTCGCATGTGTGGGTGAGACGCACGTTTTCCTGTTGTTTGAACAACATGTTTTTTTGCGAATAAATGTAGTAATGACACGGAAATAGAAATGCTATTGTATTTAACTTAAAATTATATTAACTTAATTAAAATTGTTGTGTATGGGTTAACATTTCAAAATAATTATATGCGTTTATTTTTAAATAACAAAAGGATATTTGAGCGTAAGCTTTCACCCTGAGTCAGCAACTTCCATACTTTTTAATAAAAGTACGGGAAATGAAAAATTCAACCTTTCAAATTTGCAAGTGGAAGAATTCCATTTAAATTATTCTTTACAAATATCTCCACGGACCACTTAGAACCCTCGCACAGGGACTGATTAAAAAAAAAACATAGTATTGGCACTATAGCACTGGTAGGGGCCCCTCAGAAAAAGTTTCGAAGAATGAAAAGGTAAATTATTGTTTTGAAAAACAAGAAATTATAACGTTTTGGGGAAAAACTGCAGAAAAGTTCTGTAAAATTGCAGTAATAATAACGAATATTTTAAAACGTAGGCAACTTTTCTACAATTTACATGTACAAATTTAATAAAAGTAGGGGGCCCTTTCTAATTTAATAAAGTAGGGGGCCCTAGGTTGGGCCTAACTTTGCCTCTCAGTGCTCTGCGAACCACGGGTTAAGAACTACTATAGCACATGTCATATTTAGAAACGTATAATTTTGCATTGTATTGCAAATTCTTACAAAATTCCGACTTGCACAAATCTTGGCATTTAGATATGTTTTTTTAATAAAAGTATGTTTTTTTTAAAATTACATTGATTTTTAAATTAGTCTGATATAACCGTTAATCTCTTTTTCAACGCTCAGGTCCGTGAATTCTACAAGAAACACCCGAAAAGCAAAGACACCGGCAAACAGCGTTCCGTGGCCATCGAAAACATCCAACGCAACATCCACTGGATCAAGAACCATGGCAACAGCGTCCGGAAATGGTTCCAGGACAACGTGTACATGCCCTGGAAGACCGCCCGGCTGCCGCCCCACGTCGCCCCGGTCGCGTACAACATCACGCTCCGGCCGGACATCGCGAAGGGCGGCTTCGAGGGCGACGTCGGAATCGAACTCGACGTCACCCGGAGCACAGACTGCATTCTCGTCCATCAGAGCGGCCTCCGAATTTCGTCCGTGCAACTGACGAGTCTGTCCGGTGGCAATGTTGTCGACATCGAGGAGGTGTTTCCTTACGAGCGGAACCAGTTTCACGTGGTTCGTTTGAGAGGGGAAGTTCCAAGCGGGCGGTATGTTCTGGGGATGAAGTTCGTCGGGGAGTTCGCGGCGAATGGAAGAGGTATGGGTCGATACCAGTACACCGATAGGATAACGAAGGAAGTGAGGTATGTTGAGTCTTTAGAAGTGAAGTTCACGTAATTATTGAAATTTTAAAACACATAAGCGCATTTGTTTCCTATTTTAACACTTCCTTTTAATTTACGAACGTATATATATATATGCAGATTTTTTTATTTGTTAATATTTTTCTATGTATAAAATGTAATGGTTAGTTATGTATGTATTTCTCAATTGACGACATTGTTACCCTTTTGTCTGATTTATTACTTTTTCACTTATTCCTATAAATAAAAATATCCTCTATCGATCGGTTCAAAATCAGACAGCTGAAAGAAATGAATATAGGTATATAAAGGAAAAGGAGCTGTACTGTTATCTCACATGACACACTCTACGATTCATGATACATGAATCGTAGAGTGTTTTTCATCTGTCCTGAACAATTTTGAAAACAGAAGCTGTCTGGTTCTTACACCCACGTCTTCAATTACTATTATCTCCCTGTTTTTACCCATCAGGATCTGCTCAAATGTAAACCACAGTTCAAAAAACACCACATGGATCGCCATAGAATCTCATATAAAATGGTTAAAACCTTATGTATATTCTGTATTTCGGTAATATTTTCAGGTCAACACGCGGCAATATACGGAAGAGCCACGCGTCTTTACATATTGAATTACAAAGAAAGCCCAACCCACAACGCCGAACGATGCCTTTAAGTTGGGGAACACGTCCTCGCGCTCCTCTTCATCTTGCTTGACGTCCGAGGCCCTGGATTGGTTAGTGACAGTGTCTCGAGTATCAAGCGTGGCGCTTACGGATGACAAGCACGAAGGCTTGTTCTCCAGCTGAGAGGTGGGGGACAAGCTCTCGTATTTTTCTTCTGTGGCAGCTGCGTTTTTGGGGAATATCTAAAGTAACCAAACGCTGGTCACAGGTGATCCCCATATTGATGAATGTGTTAACGAATATGCTGGCCATTCCAAATCCAAGTGTTATATAAAGAGAACTAAGCTGAAGAATATTGGAATTATTTCAGGTATCTGTGCGCCACGCAGTTCGAGCCGACGGACGCCAGGAGAGTGTTCCCGTGCCTCGACGAGCCCGCACTCAAGGCCACTTTCCACCTGAGCGTTGTGCACCCCTCCGATTTGACGGCCCTGTCCAACATGCCCGAAGAGGTATACATTTGCTCAATTTCTTCAACTTAAAATCCTCTTAACGGCGAGAAAAACATAAAATTGTAATGCTGTTTTCACCACAAAAATATCTATTGTTTATTTCTAATATGGAGGAAACCGGGGCTAATTGTCAGAATGTGTTGCTTTTTAATTTTTGAAGATGCAGGATTTACAGTTTACCCTTTTATCATAAATACCCTTTAGTTGTGTATATTCGGCTACATTTTCCAGCAGTTTTAAGACCATAGCAATAAGCGGCTATTTCGAAATAGAAGTGTTTGTCTGAGCAAATTTTTGTGTAATAAAATAAAAAAAAATTATATTAAAAACAGAATAAACCCAAAATTTATATAAATATTTAAGTGCTATTAATACATAGTCAATTTAGAACACACTTTCATTTCCCAATATTTACAATTCTAAAAATATTCAGACTTGTTATATAACCATTTTTTGTGATAACCAACCCCAAATGCACATTTCAGACAAATAACGATTTGACGGTAACACCAATAGAACCCAACTTCGAAAACAGAAACATTATAGAAATAATAGGGAGAAATATAAAATAATTCACATCTCCTCGCCTTTATGATACTAATTATCTCCTTTTTAAATAACGTGTGTGTTCTCTGTTTCAGGAAAAAGTTCCGCTCGAAAATGGACTTGTGAAAACCGTATTCATGTCAACGGTCGTCATGCCAACGTATCTGCTCTTCTCCGCAGTCTCCGACTTCGGTTACCTGCAAACGGATCACAAAGGAAAGCAGGCAAGTGGAAATTGTCTTCGCTCTTCTTCCTTCTCGTTTTTTGTTTAGTTCAAAGTGAGATCATTTTAAATTCTCTGGTAAAAAATCCTTTTTTCTTAAACTTTATAGAGTTGGCACCATATTGTATTTATGTTAAAAGTAAAGGATTTGCAATTTAGACCATTTGAGTTCTTTTAACACTTTTTTAGTCGGTATCACATGACACATATCCAGCATTGTCTGATCAGTATTGTCTCCAGGTGAAGGACAAGACAATGGGCAGGACAGAACATACGGATGATCAGCAATATAAAACAGATATATATCTATGGTCCAGACAATTAGAATTTAGGATTGAACATACAAAAAACGTTGATTTTTTTAATCTTGAAAATGAATATAATGAAAATTAGTAGAAAAATAATCAAGACGAGGTTAAAAAAACTTAATATTCAAAATATATGCGCCAACAACAATCTAAAGTTGTTAATTATTACTTTTATATTGAAATTGTATCTCAACAATTCTACAGTTTTCGAATTGCTTTTTTCAAAAGTTATAAATAGTTTTTTTATTTGTAAATTATTTTTAAATTCCATGGTTTCTTCTAAGGTGAGGGCCTACGCGCCTCCTGATCGCCTCTTGGAAGCAGAGCATGGCTTGAATTTGACGGTCAGGATCCTGGAAAAGTTGGAGAACTATTTTGGTATTCCTTACCCTCTTCCCAAGCTTGGTAAGTTCTTCCCTGCAGTGTTTTGCACCTTCCGTGAGGTGTTTTTACACCAACGATACGTGCTTGAAAATGATATCTTGCCTCAGATTTTTCTACAGGTTGTTTGAGAAGACCTGAATTTTAATACGCTTATTACTTCAGTTTAAGATTCAGCATTCCAAATATTAGTCTGAATATTTGTAATGAGAAAAGTAGTAAAAATCAAAATACTTACATTCAATAGGTAAAAAGTAGTTTTATATTTTCCCGCAGTAAAACTCTGCAACTCTCATTACTTAGTACCGACTTGGTGGACGCCTCTATACGTAAATAGACGAACTACAATGACTGGTGTTAAACTAACCCAACAGGTAAGGCTACAATAGCTGTATGACCAAGTTACAGCACCTTCCCCTATCGTTCTTTTAGTAAAGAAATGAAACTCACGGAACAAAAGTTAGTATCCGTTGAATAGAATTTCGTAACAATATGTGCTCCTTGAATACCTAGAATACTACTTCCGCGGCAAAATGTAAAGTTTCGCTTCTGAGCAATTCTTGAAAGTTAGTAACATTTAACAAGCCTATGACACGTTAAAAAATTGTTTTATTATAAAAATAATGTCCTGAAATAGTGAGAGATTATTTAAAATGTACATGGATTATATAAAAATATTCCGTTTCAAATAAAATGAGTCCGTTTCGAATTGAGCATTTTTGTTTAAAATGGAAATATTCCATTTCAAATAAAACTATTCCTGTTTAATGGAAGGAAATCGTTTCAAATGGAGACTTTCAGTTCGAAATAAAAATACTCTGTCGGAATTTTTATTAATTTCGAATGTAACTATTTCTTTTTATTTAACAAACTTTATTTTTTTTATTACGGAAAAAGAGAAGCGCATATGAACATAACAAAGTCATTTCAGCACTATAACTTCAAGAATCGTCTATTTTTAACTTCGTTCCATTTTAAAAACCAATTCCGAAAAATCCATCTATATGCTTTTGTCACAACTAGAATGTTATGATGGTTTTCAATTGATCTCGAATCTCATTTTGTCATTTCAATTAGACCTTTGTGTGTTCCCAGATTCCGTCGTGATCCCCGAGTTCATCGTGCCCGGGATGGAGAACTGGGGAGCCATCGCGTACGGCAACTACAGTTTCCTGGTGGACGGGAGAGTCGATGTAAACACCAGGGTCCAGGACGTGGACTGGGTCATCGCCCACGAACTGGTCCACCAGGTACAGTGGAATTATTACTTCAAGCTGTTATTTACTACACAATGTGTGTGGATGCTTTCATTTATCTCACTATGTCTTTATACACTTATTTCATTTATGTCACTCCGTCTTCACACGCTTATTTTATCTACCCACTCTGCCTCATGTTGTCGTGACTTCAACTTAAAAATTGGCATAGGTACGCAATTCCAATGACAGTACAGTACGTAGTGACAATAATTACCAATTGAATTAGATAGTGACCCCATTTGAATTACGGCAACAGTAGACTGCTTCTAACCACGTGCGTTAAGAAGATGCGCAATGCACAAGCTTTACTACAACTACATAGTTTTCTGGTGCCATTTTCCTTTAATACTACAAAAAAAAATGCTTTTTTTATTTTATTAGTAATTGTACATTAAAAAATAAACCAATGCTCTAAATTCACGAAAAATAATAGCAAGTAGGTAGTGCAATAAAGCAACTTAGTCAATTTATTAGAATAAATATTTTTTTTATTCTAAACCCCCCTCTTCTTCTAGTGTGAATATCATTCGGTAGTATATCCCTTTATATTTAAATCTCGATTCTGCGTATTGTATATTTCCTTTTGTTTGACGCTCTGTTTCTTTTTGTCACTTCTTGTACAGTCATCGCATGAATGTCGATACCGAATAACATATAACACACCGAATATTTTTTTATTCGGAGATACACATATAAAATCCCTAAATTTGTCATCACACATTATATGGTGTTTCAAATATTTCCCTTTCGGAAATCACGTAAGATGGCTTAATTTTTTTAAATTAGACGTTGCATGACATCCTTGACTTTTTCATCGTAAAATGGCGACTTTTAAATCGAAGATATCTAATTTTTTTTTCTTCCATTTTTGACATCAATATTAAATTAAACTAGCGCGACCGTGCGATAACTTTCATATAATTATCGATATCACACATCGCACCGAATGAAGCATCGATGTAATTTTCTCTTTCGCCAGTGGATCGGCAACTTGGTGACGATGGAGTGGTGGAACGACCTGTGGCTGAAGGAGGGTCTCTCGTCCCTCGTCATGCTCACGCCCCTCAGGGACTACGACACGGACATCGATAAGGTACCCTTCGAACATACTCCCCACCTGACTTATTAAAAAATCATATGAATTAACATCTTTAGTTGTAGCGATTATTTACATTCATTCTAGATTCAAAGCAAATTATACATGCGTTTACGAAATAATATTAAAACGATTTTCTAAACCACAATGAAATAACTCCATCTGAAAATAAACCTGCCAAATATGCATAGGTTTTTTAAATTGTTATGAATCTGTCAAACACTATATCCGTAGATTAAATATGCCAAGAACTCTATCTCTAGATTACAAATCGATAATTGCCAGCTTCACAGTTATTCTGCAATTTTTAGTTAGAAAAGTTAGAAAATTAAAAAACCTGTACTCTTTTTGCTAAAATTTTTTTTAATGATTGTTTCTTTTGCACTGAATTTGGCACAAATATTGGGCAACAAATGGACAAATGTTTATTTGTGCGCAGTTTTTTTTTAACCATTAACGCAATTCAACACTCCATTCCATATTACCCTTAACGAACCAAAACAACCATTCAACACACTGAGTTTCCTCTTGAGGATTTATGGACGATGACTGTCTTCCTACTAGTCTCTCGTTGTTATCGGTGTAATATAAAAATAACTACATACAAATAAAACTTCATGTACACTGTTAAAAATAGGTATTCAAAAATAAATAAAATGTACTCATTTTTTAATACATTCGATGCTTATCATGGCTCCGATTACATAAGTTTCAATTTTGAAAAAGAGATGTATTTAAAAATCAGTACAATGGGTAGAAATGAATAAAAAGAGCAGATGCTAGAACACATAGACTGTCTTCATAAATCACTTTCAATAAATATTGACAATTACAACCAAGACTTATCGGGAATAGAACCCATATCTGCAGTCACCTCTGTCCAGAGTCTTATCCGTTAAGCTACCAGGGTGACGTGAAGAAGTTATAAACAAAAAGTAATGTTAAAAAGGTGTGCCAAAAGAATGGGAAGTAAGATAATTGAATCGTAATAAATCAGTCAGTTTCCATTTAAGAAATCGACATCAAATAATGTGGAAAACCATCCCTGAACAACCTTTTTAGGTTTGCCAGGTTTCGTTGTTCAGATGGCTTGAACAGAAGTTAATATTAGCAATATTAAATCACACTGCTCATTATTGCGAAAAGTACGATTACTTAAATTTGAGTACGTCATCACTCATTTACGATAAAATTGTACTAAAAAAACGAGTACGTTCATATGCTCATTTTAAAGCACTTTTTTTACAGTGTACAAACGACATAACTTATCTATCTTATTTATTTTAGGTTTTATTGTAATTGTTGTATTGTTTATTGTTATATTGTTGTAAAGGTAATTGAGTCGTCTAGTTTAAAACCAAGTAGATACATTTTTTCGATTGTCATATTACGGCATTTATTTATAGTTTTCCTACAGATCTGTCAGTTGCCGAAGTCGTGACATGACACATCAGCTAGATAATATTCATTTTACCGTGTGAAAGTAGCGGTTGGTTGCAAAACCGGATAAATCAAGAAATCAGTTTCAAAACCAGATATGTCATGCGTGTAGGTTACTTCGCAACTGTATCGCAAGCGCAGTAGACGAGTCACATCCGACAGCTTTGTTGTAAAACCTGATAGATTCCATAGCTTGGTTACAAAACCATATAGACTCCCCAGCGTGATTACAAAACGAGATGGGAACACTATAGATTATGTATCTCTCAAATTCATACTTATACGGAGCTAAAATTTAGTTAAGAATCTATTTAATACCAATTTGTAAAAATAAAAATAACATTCTTCCAAATCGTGCAATCCATTATTTTTTTGTTTATCTTGAAAAATTTGTTAAGAGTGATCTATCTGGCTTAGAAACTAGACAGCTCCATTCTCATACACACCCTGCATGAATGTAATTAGATAATGCAAAATATCTTCATGGACATCCCCGTCTTCCATCCTCATGTTACATCAGAGGGTCACGAATTTTGTTGTTTGCAGATGAGCGTGAGACAGGTGTCGAACATGATGTGCGTCGATTCCACGCTCGAGTCCCATCCCGTGGTCGTGAATGCCACCACCCCCGAGGAAATAATGAACACGTTCGACGCCGTGTCCTACGAAAAGGTGAGCCGACAGTTTGGGGGGGTGGTCGCTTCCAATCACTGAACTCTAACTGAAACTCCTCAAACTTTTCAGGATACTCAAACTTCCCCTGATAAAACTAATTGGGACGCGGCTATGAAAAGTGAGTTAAATACGATGCGTGAAAGGGAAGTTTGGGAACTGGTTAACCCACCGTCCAATGCCAAAATTATTGGCAGTAGATGGATTTTTTCAACTAAGAAAGATGATAAAAATAAAATTAAAAAGTATAAGGCGAGACTAGTAGCTAGAGGTTTCACTCAAACTCGCGGGAAAGATTTCGTTGATGTGTTTTCACCTGTTGCAAATTTTTCTATTATTAAATTTCTTTTTGTATTGCTGGTATCTATGTTAGGTTGGCAAAATGCACAATTAGATGTTAAAGCTGCCTATCTGTATGGAAATTTAGATGAAGTGGGGTACATGCAGCAACCAGCAGGTCATGTGGTAAGAGGTGAGGAACACAAGGTGTGTTTATTAAAGAAAGCTATTTATGGTTTACACCAAAGTAGTCGGCAGTGGCACACTGCTTTAGATGATATTTTGAAAGATATAGGTTTTGTAAAATTGGATTGGTGTAACTGTACATATATGTTAAACAAAAATGTTATATTAACTGTGTATGTTGATGATATGGTTTGTTTAACTGCTGGAAGGCTCAAACTTTGTTTCCTCTACGGGCGCGTCGAAACCAATTGAAAGCTGCCATACTGTGCCCCAACATTTTTTTAAAAATGATTTAGTGGTGTTTTTTATTACCAAAGCATTTTAGAAGTATTAAATATATATAAATATTATATTTTCTTCTTATAGAATTAATTTTTATATTGCCAAACAGATAGTTTTTGCTCTTGCTTTTTAACTACTACTACTTTGACTTGAAAATGACTTCCTATTTTAATAGCAGATTACATTTAAAATGGGTTTTAAAATAAAATTTAAAAAACTGACCCAAAAATAATATATGTCGGCGTATTTTAACATGAAAAATATACGAAATATTGCGGTATCAAGAAAAGTGTGCCCCATCATGGCGGCCTCCATATCGGCTTCAAGTCAACAAAATGTCTTGCCCTATCCAGAAGTTACAGTTAGAGATCAGTGCTTCCAATACCAGGCACTTTCTCTCGGGGCAGAGTAATCACTGTATTATGGGCGACAGACTACCAAAACCACAGCCCTACAATGGGTGATTTTTCCGGACATCGGATAAACGCAACCTTCAATCAAATACTTAAGTCATTTTAATGAAACAACCATAATTTCATTTGTGGCATGTCATCAAATCATCAACCACTGCCCGCGTGATAAGGCTTCAAGCGTATCACTCATTCGTTCCTCCATCCGACTCACTAAGAAGGGGGGGGGGGGGGGGGGGCGATTGTAATTACTCTATCTTGACGGTTAATGTCTACACATAATCTAGATTTTAACACGTAATGTCCCGGGTTCGGTTCCGGATGACTGCTATATGCACAGCGCTATAACCTCTCATTAGTACATTATAGTAGAAAGCAGGTAACTGGCTAATGTTTACGGTTAGAATTGAAATGAATCGTCCTAGGCGCCATATATTAGTCCAGGCAAAGGAAAGGTAATTTCGGGCAAAAGTAAAATAAAAAAAAACGGATATCGATTATTTTAAATTGATAATCTTAAATCATGGAGAACGCAGAAATTTAACCTATTGAATATTATTTTTCCATTGCTCTAATTGACCAGAAATCACGCCATTTTTCGATTTAGGTCTGCTCTGAAACCCTCGCTTTTATCCAAACTGTGTCATGTCACATGATCAGGATTTTAAAGCGCGAGGACATGTTCCCCACCTTCCACGGCATTGTATGAGCGCATCCATTCTTCTTTGCGTTGGTGTCACCATCTAGTGGTGATTTTTTGCATGTATTCTAAACACGAAAATAATAATAATAATAATAAACACAAATTAGTCATCTACTGTATAATTATTTGGAATGTACCTAATGTACCAAGTGGTACAAAAGATTCAAAACATGGCGTTAATAATCTGAAGATGAACGTTCAGGTAGACTTCCCACTTCAATAGCAAGGAGAAGGGTCATCGCGAACCACAAGAAAGCAGAATCAAACTATTTTACTACCGTCAAAGTCTATTCATTCAGGCCCGAATTTACTTTTAATTGAGACGGTGAAATAAATAGTCAAAGTCAGTCTTACACCTTTTTTTCCGCCAGTTGTTTCAACAATCATTTTCTCCTTTACTGAACGTAACTGGCGGAAATGTGACGTACGTCTGACTTTGACTATTATTCCATTCATTATGGTTCTAATAAACATCACTGGGGTTAAACGCTTTTGAGAAAATATTCAAATAAAAAGATTCAAACTTCAGTATTTTAAGATACTTTATTAAGAAAATATTGCCAGATTTTTTTTTAAATAGAAATTTTTTTTAAGAAAGAAATTGTAGGCACTGCTTTTGGTTTGCCTCACCTACAGAGAAACCAGCATTAGAATAAAGTTTAATTTACCATTGACAAAGTATGTGTATAATGAGATTTATTTTCCAGGGTGCAGCAGTTCTTAAGATGCTACAGCATACCTTGAAGGAAGATTTCCAAACCGGAATTACAGTAAGCACTCAATATTTCCTTGAATAATAAACTTTGTGATAAGGGGGAATTTATGTATTTAAATTTTCTTTGTGTTAGGAGAGATATCTTAATATCTGACTTTTAAAAGGCAAAACAGATTTTACAAGGGTGTGTGTAAGGCTATTACTGTGAACTTTACTTCGTATCCAATACTCGCTTTCACACTTGTCATATTCAATGTAAAGTGGCTGTTCAATCGACTCTTTTTAGAGACTCGCATTCCCCATGAAGCTCCCGTGTGAAACCTTCTTTCGCCTCCATCTCACTAATTATACGTATGTTTTTTTTTTCAGAATTATTTGAAGAAATACGCCTACCGTAACGCGCAGTCCAAAGACCTTTGGGCCGAGCTTTCCAATGCCACATCACTGGTAATTCCTATTGACATTCTACAAAATATTTTCAATAATGCTGAATAAGCTTAAAAAAGAAACGTATTTTTTATATTCTTTCTGTTAGCGATGTTTGATTTTAAAAATGTACTTTAAATAATTATTAAGAGGACTTGGTACCCTTTGATTTGAGAAAATCGATGAAAATATCAATTTTTATTTTTTTTGCTTAAAATATGCTCTTATACCTAAAGTTTATTATTACAAAGTTTTGAAACGATCTGATAATTATAAATGTAATTAAAATGCGTTTCATTACTCTCATAGCACTTAAAATGCTACGTCCATTTCGATGTTTACATTTTTGACGCAACAGCTTTTCGTCATTTATTTAAGGAAAAATCAGCTAAGAACAAGTTGAACGTGTTTATCTGTGACTGTATCTATCACATCACGTGTTTGTTTACTTTTTTTTACCGTGGTTTGATATAATTTTAAATTTGAAGGTACAAGGAGACGTATTTGCCAAAGGCGACGTATTTAACAAATGTAATAACATGTTTTTGCTATTGTCAAAGCATATTTTAAAGTCTTTTATGGTATGGAATATGTATGTTTAATGAATTCAGTTGTATTAGTATGGTTTCTAACACAAAATTAGTCTAAAACAATATTTTAAACATTAATATTTTGATTTTAACAGATTTTTCTCCAAAATTTAGTTTTATTATCATTTTAAAACTGAGTACACAATAGTGATTTAATATACTCCAATTAAATAATAAAAACCGGAATTTTATATGTATGCAAGTAGTTATAAAATTAATTATGTGTAAAGAAAATATCAAATGTATTCCTCGAGTTATTTGAATTTGAAATGTTTAAACTGATTTATCTCAGTTTGTGTTTTTTGCATATGCCACGGTATTTAAAATAGGAATACTTTCTCACATATTATTCAAATGACCTGATTTTTTTTCTGAAATACCAGTATAACCTATTTAAAACAATCAAGGATGGGTTTTGCAAAATAATGAAAATAAAAAAAGTTAAAAATTAAAAAGTAGACTAAATCATGTTTTTTTCCATTTTTTTGCATATACATCGACATTTTATTTTTTTTCTCAAGAACTAAATCAGTTATTTCAAATTCGATCCTTAAAGTTATAAAGTATAGTACAGTGAATGTAAGAAAAAAAATTCTTTACAAAATTATAAAAACTGAAAGAGAAAAACCATTTTTAAAACAGTTCAATTTTTTTAAAAAAAATTAAATTTTGAAAAATATACTCATAAAAATAATTTTTTTGTTGCTAAAATCATGTTATATAATAATAACCTTCAATAATATGTGTAAAATATCTATGTAAATTATTTAATAAAAAAAACTATTCCAAGGGTACCGAGTCCCCTTAAGAGAAAATGAAATTTTTACCAAAACACCACCACTTAAAATTCAGTCCATAGGGTCCCGGGGTTAGTGTCGCACAGTGTCGAGCATCTGCTAAAGACGCCCTTGCCTGGACCCTCTTCAGTGACAAAGCGTGTTTTTTTTTAAGTGCTGGTTTAATCGAGTTTCTCTCTGCAGGACGTGGATGTCGCCGAAGTGATGGACACGTGGACGCGCCAGATCGGCTTCCCGTGTGTGGAGCTGCAGAGAAGAGGAGACACGGTCACAGCGACTCAGCAGTGGTTCGTGAGGCGTTCCAATCAATCTGCTGCTGCGGAAATCGCTCGAAGACTTCGCTATGCGCCTTTTGGGTATGAACTCTTCAGTTGTAGAAGACAATATTTTTCACTTAAAATGGAAAATTTTGGAGTTCAATCCTGTAATTCGCCTTCTCCGTGTTGGCTGCTTTCGAGAATCATCATCGTTACTTTGTATAAAAAAAGTTTTGCAACTCTACAGTTCATTTAAAAAAATTTATACCTTTTTCATAGTCGACTAGTTTGAAAACACTCTACTCTTTTATTACGGTTATATAGTGAATTGTATGAGTACTCAAGTTGTGCGGCCTTGCGTTGCTGGGAAACCCGTTTAAAGAATATATACTTTTGAAAAATAAAATATTAAGTGATCCTCGTCGGAACTCGAATCCACAACTTAGTGTTTCGCGCGCTACCGACCAAGCTACAAAAGCAAGTTCTAGATCGATCTTGGAATTTTTTTTTAATATGTTTCTTTATGGAATCATTTTTTTAGCAGCATTTTTTAAACATACCGTTGATATTTATGAGACGAATTGAACTTTCTGCACTTCAATGCAAGTCCAATTCGTCAGTGCTCCATGAAATTATTTTTCTGTTGATACCTCACTTGTTAAGGTCCGTTGCGTGTAAGAGGTGTAAAAGGCATCTATAGGGTAGATCGGGGATGGTTGAACCATTTTCAACAAAATTGCTCGCTGTAACAAGATGCTTAAATTGGACTTTAGTTATTATGCAATTGGATGAGGTTATATTCTATCATCTGTTATATATAATGATGAGGTTATATTTCTATACACAACATCCCCTCTCACACACGTACGATGCACTCGAAGAACACCGAACACTGACGGACAGATACCGATACGATGGCAGCATACCTTCTTGTACTTTTCCCACTCTAACTAATTTCCGTCCCACTACTATTAGCATTGTTTCAACAGTAACCTGCGTTCTACACTACTATAGAAATAATATATATGGTTACCGAAACTGTGGATCAGGCAACTTTTCAAATCGCACCTCTCAATCAAAGTTTAACCTAATGCACTCCACGGACATCTTTGACATTTGCGTTCTTTCTACGGAACAGTTATTCCTCTTTCTGTTCTTTTTCCCAGAATTTTATATGGTCCTAGAGGGGGGGGGGGGGGATATAATCTGTTTTGGATCTGCAAGAGAACAAGTTGAAAAAAAAATCGATCTTTTTTCAACGCACGACCACGCTGTTCTCGTTTATATTAAAGGACATGGAACCAAAAGAACTGGCTGTTATAGCGTCGCCTGTGAGTTGACAGCGGAGATCAGAGGGTTAAAATAATCGTAATAAAACTGAAACTTAAACAGTATTTTTGTTACTTTATAGATTTATCTGGAAAATTCCTCTAGTATACAAAAACTTGAGAACTGGGAACGAACACACATATTGGCTGAACAACAAAAATGGTAAGTTACATTCATTCTATGATATAGACACGTTGTTCTCACATACTCTCTATTAGTGAATGCAGTCAATGTTCTGTCATATAAACTATTTGTTTCATCCGTTTAGCAACATTTCAGATAAATGGTACGTCGGAGGATGTTGTGAAATTCAATCCAGGATTTGTCGGATTCTACATAGTGAAGTATGAACCTTATGAATGGGCCAAACTCGGGCACAGACTTAGGCAAAACCATTTGGTAAAGAACAAATTGTCCATATTTTAACTGACTTTTCAATAATTCCATATAAAAAAAATTGATTTTTAACATCTTAACTGACATATAGAATAATTTTTCTACATACAGGTTACTTTTCCCACAAACGGGTTATTTTGTCCGACCCAGCGGATAATATTAGAACGCTCTATTAAAGGTGGTCTTGCCTGAACAGTACTGTGTTCTGACTTGAATCGCCTTTTACTATGCCAAACTGAAGCAATCGGTTGGTATCAAGCATGGGTCAGTCATTTTTTCGTTTGGGACAAAGTAATTCGAAAAAAATCCATTTTTTCTTCATATTTTACTTTATATATATGTTGCATCTTGAAACTAAATATTCAACATACAATTGAAAAGTAAACATTCAAAACGTGTTTTGTTCAATATTTCTAAAAATGATATTATTACACCGTTTAATTCGCCTCCTAATTTTTTATCGAACTAAACTTCTTTATCTTTCCAAAACACTTTTTATCCTATGATAGTTTACTTGCAATAATTAGAGCCATTATAGGAAGGAGTCGATGTATTGAGGAAAAGTTATTCGCGTTGAATCCTCTTATTAAACACTTCTTGAATGTATTATTTTCGATTATCTTATGAATGAAATAATAACAGAGTTTTCAGGAAAATAATAACGGAACTGAGGGTTATATTTGCACTAAAAATGCACCCCAGTTACCGCAGTAAATTGTTGATTATTAAAATAATTTACTATCGCATGTATTATGGTTTCAGTAAATGAAATAATTTACTTTTATATTTCATAAAGACCTTTGCGCGATCGGGATAAAAAATAATCCATACCGTCAACCGGGACGGCTTTGCTAAGTAACTTTGCCGGGGACTTTTTTCTGAACCAATCACAGAGGTGCCAATGTTTTTAATCTCCGTGTAGAATAGAGCACAAAGGACAAATGTGCTAAACACATACACTTAGGCCATTTTTTCACGCACCGGCAAAACAAACCGGAGACTGTGATGGATGCAATGTTGCAAATACTATGCCGAAAAACTGATTGCAAAAAAGGAACGGAATACCTGAAAAAGTAGTAATTGGATAAAGTTGGGGAACATGTCATCGCGGTTTTCATCTGAAGACGCCGCGCTTGACGTCTTTCAAGAATTCTGACACTCGATTGGTTGGATGCAATGTCTTTGAAGGCGACCTACCAATCCAGTGTCACGAACGTCGAAAGCGGCGGCTGCAGATGAAAAAAGCGAGAACATGTTCCCCACTTTAACATTCCATCAGGCAGTTGGTTTTGTTGGTGTGTTTAAAAAAGGCTTTACCCCTTAACGGTCGGAAGGCTCCGCGGCGAAGACATGCATTGAGGCTATAAGAGTCTCCACAACGGAAGCCTTTCGACCGCTAACAGTTAATATGTCCACTTCTTGAGTGTCCAATCCCACTGACTTGCTTGTGCGTTCCTTGTGCCAAAAGGAGTTGAGCGTGGCCGACCGCTACAACCTGCTGCACGACGCCTTCCTCCTCGCGGACTCCGGCCGCCTGCCGCACGACATTCCCCTGCGACTCAGCAGGTACCTGGTGAACGAGATTGACTCGCTTCCGTGGAGCCTCTTCAGGGATCGAACCCTGGGACTGATGCGGAGACTCGGCGAGGGATCGGAGACTTTCAGATTGCTCAAGGTGAGTGGAAAAGTGGGTTGGTTGAATGAACGTCGCGTCAGAGCTGCACAGGGGGCTATCGCTGAAGGTTCGGGATCTCTCTCGAAGGATGGATTCGGGAACACTGCCTTGTATTTTTGAACCGTGAATAGATGTAGAGCATCTGAGCTGGCACCCGACGCAATCTCAATAAGCGTTGGACAACGATCAGATTTAACTCGTTGTTGTCGAAAGATAGGCACTACTTGGTTTGATGCGCTGAACCCTTTATAAATACCAACTTTTTGTCGTTGTAAAAAATATTTTTTATTTTAAATTGTGTTTTATAGACAACTAAATGTAATATTTTTTTACAGAAATTTTGGATCACTCATACATTAACGAAACATACATAAGCATGTAACGAAACATGCGCAAACATGTAACAAAACTACGTAAACACGTATTTTAAAACATACGTAATATGGAATTTATACTTTTGTTATTAAATGTATTCATATATTTCATTTCAAACCCCTAATAACGTCTTACATATTCTTTATGTAACCGCTTTCTAGGAAAAACTTAAATTGGTAAATGCCAGTGTATTTTAAATTAAATTTTAGAAGGACGTTTTTTTCGCATGCTCGTTTTTTCAATTAATATAGAAGATATATTTACAGATTTAGTTGAAAATCGTCTTTCTCGCTTATTATTTATTATATTTAAAGTCTAGCGGGCTTTATAAGAAATTATGTATAATTAGCTGTTTGGCCTCGCGTTGCTGGAGAACTCGTCAAAGTAAAAAAAATAAAAAATGAAGTAGCCCCATAAAACGGGACTCGAAGGGGACCGCAAAGTTCCGAATTCCCACACGCACCTACCTAAGCTCTAGGTCTTGCTTGTAAGTATTTTTTTATGCGATGTTTCTAAATTTGTTAAAATAATTTTTAAAAATAAATAAATGGAATTTTACAAATCCGAGCCTCAGGTGCATATCTTGAGGATGAATTGTATTAATTATAAATGTCAGCCTTTTGAACGCAGTGGAAGTAGGTGTTTTGCGGTCCACACACACACGCTTTTATTATAAATAAAAAAAAACTATTTTAATTATATATTCCTGTAACGTAATGTGTCTTTGCAGGCGTATGTTGCAGATCTGACAGCCAAGTCTTACGATGACCACCTACCGGAAATTCAAAATAAAATGTAAATCCTTGAACTCTAATTTCATGTTTGTCTACTTTTTTTCAATTTTTTGATCTAGTAAAACAAGTAAATATTTTTGTATTAATTTTCAGTTACTTTAAGAACTGGAAGAACAACCACAGGGATTGTTTCCATGCTCATCCTAATCCGTAAGCTATGCTTTATTTATTACCCTACATTGGGATTTTTTTTACCTGACTTCCCTAAAATTTCTATATAAGAATTGGCACATGTTTTTATCCCGTATTATCTTTTGCGGTTTGGCCGAGTATTAGGCATGTACTTTTATGTTTATTATTTAATAAAACATGTTTGTTCCTTTTTTCATGCTACTACCTTTTGTTTACCTTAAGCGAGACTGTTGCGATATCTTCTCCGACAGCCAATCCGTTCTCAAAAGTTTAACCCGTTTAGAAGATACGCATCATTGGATCGTTGAGATTAAAACAATAGCTGAAAAATTACGTAAAAAAGAGGTCGCTGTGCAACTTCACTGGATCAAGGCCCATGCGGGTACCAGGGGGAATGAAGAAGCAGACACCCTAGCTAAAACAGCCACCTCATCCTCAACAATAGACTGTACGGTAAAATACTCCAGCCAACAACTTTCAAACTTTCTAAAGACTGAAAGCTTACAAGTCTGGCAAAGAGATTGGGATATTTCAACTGCTGGGAGATTCACCTATAACTTCTTCCCCACAGTTAACCTCCGCAGATGCGAAACGAACTTTTACCTAAACCAATACCTAACTGGTCACGGAACTTTTCCCGTCGATCAGGCCCGGCTATTCCACGGCAATCCCATTTGCCCTTTCGATGATGATGAAGGGGATATACACCACTACATATACGATTGTGCGGAGTTTGAGCATCTCAGATTTCATATACTTCCTCTAAATTTCCCTGCGCTTAACATGAAAACTCTTCTACTAAACAGAAAATATGTAAACTTTTTTCAAACTGTTGTGCAATCCTTAATGGAGAAAATTCACATTTAAACGATTGCATTCACGACCACAGGCTCCCGTAACGTTTATGCACGTGACTTCCAGGTTTGCCATTTCTGACTTTCACTTATAAAAAATGAACTCAAAATGCATTAAAACTTTTAATTGCAGCACAAATGTTTTAATTGCACAGTTGTAAAACTTATACAGTGGAAATGTCACAACCCTTACTGGAATTTTATTTTGTATTTTGTTCTATATTATGTGTGTATTTTCTATGTTTCATGTTTGTATTGCCCCCCCCTGAGAGTGATTACTCCCAGCATGGTGAAAATTTTGTAACCATTTGAACTAAATGTATTATATGTAATATTTACAAGAGCGTGTTGCTCCACCATATTATGGTGTTTAAAAAACATTGTAAACGATTTGTACTTTGCAGTCTGCATGTCACGGCAAAACCTCTCACTCTTACAAAGTTTGCAAAGGTTTGAAATAATCGTTCGACTGAGGGGGGTTGCCGTTGTTGAAACTGTGTCACATTAAGACACCTGTATATCCTTCGGGAGTGGACAGGTTACTTAATAAATACTTACCTTAAGCGAATGAATGACATTAGAGCACGGTTTAGAGAGGAGAGTTATTAACTGTGTGAAATCTGTTAAATAATGCGAAGAAACTCGCCCCGAACGTTTGTTCCTGAGACGATTTTATTATCGAGAAGCATCCCGTGACTTTCTCGCTTTCAACGGCGGTCGCAGCAGTCGGATAGTTGTTTTCATGATAAGAATCCCTTCCCAATAACTGTCTGAGAGTGAAAAACTCTCGTGTGTAAACGAGCCTTAATTATCGATGAAAAAGAATTAAAGTATTTTTTAACGGATTTTTTTGTCTGTCACTCGAACAAAAGCGTACGTCTATCCCCGTACTATATACTTGAGGACATACTCTCCTGGTCCTAAGCTTCAATAATGTACAGATTATCCTTCTGCCGAAAAATAGAATTCTCAGATTCGCAAAAAAAATGCATCCAATACAAAACTGTCAAGATAATTTGAATATTCTTAACAATACTGCGATATTAAAAGGTTTTTACTTTTAAATTTTGTGTATATTCATTATTAACTATCGGATGACATAATGTCATCTTTAACGAATAAAGAGAACCAGATTGCAATGTCCATTGGGTGAAAATGGAGAATGGTTTACTTTTGCCGACTCGTTAAACGCCGTTCTGGCCATGCCTATAAGCAGCTGCTTATAGAAAGCCGTCTCAGGCTAGAACACCCCCGCGACCATATTCCAATTGGGTCTGGTGAAAGTTTCCAGTGACAAAATTCCAAAAAAAAAAAAATATTATTTTTTGCAAACAAAGGTAGATTCTTAAATGGAAAAAAATACATTTGTATTTTTTAAATATTTTTTTTTTTCAAAATAAAAAAATAAAAAAAGCATTATATTTTGAATGTTTTTTTTAAAACTACAGACCGATGGGGGGGGGAGGGGGGGACCCCCCTCTACCCCCCCCCCCTGCGTACGCCACTGCATTAATCCTTAAATTTGGCGAGAAAATAGTTCCAGGAAGTGATGGTGGGTTAATATATTATGAGTGACGTTGCTTTGAATAGTTTGAGAAAAAGACAGCGATAAAGACGCCACATATGGGATTTCGATATCTACTAATTTCTCGTTTGTTTTTTAAGGGATCAGAGGAATTATTTTTAACCAATCAGAGCCATAGATTTGTGTAAATGAGACTTTTTACAGATCATAACATTCTCCTTTAGAGTCTAGTTAAATTGTCCCCGACTAGTCGAGTCATATACGGATTTTCACAACATTATTTTTTGATACCGTTGCTAAATTTATTTAAAATATCAATGCATAATTGAAATAATTATCCCACAGGGATTTCCTGTTCACCCTTGTTGAGTTGGCCTGCAGAGCGTCCAACGAAAAATGCTTGGGCGCCATGAAAGAAGAACTACAACTCTGGATGCTTGGCAAGAAGTAACAAACGTTTATTTTCATTCAAAATAAAATGTATATCAATACTACTTTTTGGTTTATTCTTATTGAATATAATTACATTGTGTTGGGTTGCGGAGAAAAAGCATTAAAAATTATGATATTCCTTTGTTATCAACCTGTATTTCATTTTAAAAAAAAATTATTTACTCTTGCAGCATCACAGCAGATTTACGGCTGGTGCTTGAGCTGGCCATTCCACGCTACGGAAACTCCACCTTGTGGCAGCACTTGTACCTAGAAGTGACGTCCAACGACACGTCTGAGGACGCGAAGCATCTCATGGCCGAGGGGCTCACGTTGTTCACGGATCCCACGCTTGTCACGAAGTGAGTGAGGTGAACTGGTGCAGCATAAGCGTGTTCCTTTATTAAGTCACGCTACTTTTCATCCTTATTTACCCCTCCTTCCCCCATGCCAATCATTGTCTCGTTTTCCTTAACTCCTATTCTCCTGCAATTAAAAAACAGTCATATAAATTTCCTTTCTTTCAATTTTACCAAACATCCCATTAGAGTGATTTTAATAAAAAGTGGCAAAGTTTGTAAAACAAATTACATGTATTTTCTAAAAAAAAATTGATATCACGCATCCACTACGACTCTTCCTACTATTTCTGTAATATGCTGAAATGGGCGTTTCGCGTACAACCAATATGGCCGCTCTGTCACAGCCACACTCCATCTATTAACAATTAGTTTTCCTCTCAGAACACTTAATTGTCTTATATTTTTCAGAACGATCGTTGTGATGGCGCAGGACCCCGGGATCGGTCCGGATTTGGCACAACTCCTGTTCAAGAATCTCGCCGAGAATCCCGTTGCCCTTCCCCTTCTGTGGGAATACACGAAGGACCATTGGCACCCGCTCATGACTCGGTAAGCCAGGGAAGAAGTTCTGCCAATCAACTCACCAGTTACTATAAACACAACTCTTCTTTGGCAACACACTGAGTAGCAATTATGATACTTTTTTTTTTCAGTTTGGCTGCAAAGAACAACCCGTCCTTTGGGCTCTCCACTTTCTGTGAGAAATTCAAAACTTCCGGGGAATTAAATAAGGTAAAAACATATTATATTGATTTAAACCTGGAATACTATCATTTGGGCGGATTGGCTGCCAAGTATCGTCAGTCCATTACTAGAGTTTCGTGATGAGAACAATTAAAGTTTTCAACTCGTCTTGGTTAAAATGCTAAGTGGAATGACATTTGAATCATTATTAGGCAACCTATTGAATAATGACGCACACCACTAGGCCTCATGATATATATAGCTGCCAGAACTAGAAAATGCTGTTAGCCCACTTTCGTATGGGGGTATGACTTTTCAACTTGGCAACCAGCCCACTCATTTTTATAGATAGCAATACTATGAGTAAAATGAACCCTACTATGAAGAAGGTTCCCTTCATGATTTGAAATCCTAATAATTTTCCTAATTTAAAATTGTAAACCCTTTCGCGCTCGGGGAACGTATTTTATATTTACGTTCTTTTTAAGGAACAGTTTTTTACACATACTTGGTGATCCTCGATGACAAAAATAACTTATATTAAACTTTGTGAGAGAGTTCACTTTTCAAACTCAAGACTATCTCGTTCTCTTTCATTTAGAAGAACAGATAAAAAAAAAGGACACATCATTCTATTTGTGACTCGACACTCGAGTGCAAAGTTGGTTTGGTTTGGTTTTTGTTAATTAACGTCGCACTAGAGTTGCACAGTGGGCTATTGGCGACGGTTTGGGGCCTATCTCGAAGGAAAGACCCGGGAACGATGCCTCGTATTTTTGAACCACGGTCAGATGACGAGGACAACACCTGAGCTGGCACCCAACGCCTTCAATAGACGTCGGGACTTTGGACCCCGATCAGATTTATCGTGCAACCAGTCCTGTATACACGCCGTTCATTTTTGTGGATGTTCTGGACGACATTACAGTATTTTGGTAGCGAAGTTGGTATTCGAGTCCAAAGAGTGAATAAAATAGGTTGATACCCAAGTGATATAATTCTTTTAAATGTAATTAGACAAAAAACAAACTAACGAAAGAAAAGCGTTTTTTATATTCCAAGACATTCAGTTCTCGTTCAATTGGAGGAACAAAATAACTGATCGTTATTGTGGTGACTGGGAGTCGAGTCCAAAGGGTTCATTTACTATAATGTCTTACCATGTGTTACATTCGTTTTTTTTATTGTTTATGTTCCTAGATTGTCCAGTTCATGAAGTCTATTCCGGAAGAGAGCAGGGGCGTGTCGGAGGGTTGCATCGCCAACATCCAGGAGAGGATGACGTGGTCCGAAGAACACGAAGAAGCGATCGCCACGTGGTTGATGTGGAACGTGAATAAATGACGACTCTTCATAAACTAAATATTTATAAACTTTCCTTGTAGTTTTAAAAAGTGTGTATTATTATTTATTTTTTAAAACAGCTGCTACAGGTGTAAATATTTCCAAATTACTGGTTGGGTTCATGATTAACTTTTAATAAAAGGCATAAACTTTAAAGAAATTCTGTAAATTTTCCAAAATATTGGGAATTTTAGGGGAAGGACTATTGGCCACAGTAGCAATACAAGTTTACGCTTATAACTACTAGTTTCCGTTCTTTTTTTAATATATATAACAGTCCTTTTGCCTGTTATTTTGTTAAAACATTTATATTTAAATGATAGAAGGTGGCTTATATTTAAAACATAAATAAATTGCATGCTCAATATCATTTTGAGTTCAATCGATTTATCATATAGGGTTATAGTATAGGGTTTATAAGTAACAATAATTGTAAAATATTACCCATATAAATGTTTTGCTTTCACAAAAATGGCATTTTATAAAAAATATATAACATTTATGGTGCTTGTCCAGAGTTTAGTAAATGGTTTAACAAGGACTGTGAATACGAACATAGTTGTGTCTTTTTAAAATTAAAATGAGGTCATTGAGTTAGCCGAAAACAAACTTAACAAAGGTATTTTACACGCTTTTATATTTTACACTAGAACAGGTTGTATTGAAGAGGCCATTTTGAAGAAAAGGAGGGGGGGGGGAAGAGAACAGACTATTATTCTATACGCTGAACGAAGCTTCCAAGTGCAAAAAACTCCAATATTTTTTTAGGAAAATCAAGAAAGCTGAAAGAGATATAGACAGCATGTCAAGATGTCATTTTATTCTCATATCTGTCTATTCATTCGCTTTTAAAAAATGTAGTAAAAATATCGTTGTTTATGATCGATTTCATTTTTGCATATTTTGTGTAATATAATATGAGAAAGAAATTATTTGTGTGATTCAAATTCTTAATAAAGATATTTATTGCATAAGAATGATATTTTTTAGTGAAAAAGAATGAATCAGTGTAAAATGTGGTTTTGTATGTAATTTTCCATTTTGTATTGTTTCACTTAAAGCCAAAATAAAGGTGTGAAAAGGATATTTTATAATTTTCATGCAAAAAATTAGTAATAATGTGTAACAGTAGTTTTTACTTGCAATCTGTACGATAGAGTATCCTTTAAATCTCAAAATATGTAGTTCAAATAATTTTTTAGGAAAATAAAAGTTGAAAGATGTATAAGCAATTTTTCAAAATGTAATGTTATTCTTGTATATGCGTATGATACTTTTAAAAATTAAAACACAAACAACTGTCTGAACATGCTCTTGTCATTCCAGCTAAATCGTTTTAAAATTACACAGGCAAGTCTATATATCGCATTAGAGATAACAATTTGGAAAGATATTTTTAAGAAATATTAATGAATATTTTCATTTATAATGTATAAAATAAATGCAAATAATTGCCGCCAGATGGAGACACGAACGCAATGAATTCGAGATGCGCTCTTGCTGTTTTAATTCGGGCAACAATACTGATTTATCAATCTAATATAGACGTAGGAACCCCAATCAAAATGTTCTACCAAAAATTGTTAATATCTTGAGAAATTTATGTGATTTATTCATTAATTAAAAAATTATTGATCATTACTAATTTTTATTTAACAACTAATTAATTGCTTATTAATTACTAATTAGCGTAACTGGTAATTAAAGTATATTTTTTATATTAATAAAAATTCTGGGAATGGAACTAGCTGAGCCATCCCCACTATAATTTTTGAATTGGTACGCCACTGCCCCTAAGTATTTTTTAATATTTGTAAACATTTGATCTAAAAAAAAAAATATTAATAAATAAACAAAAAAAATATAAAAGTAAACAAAATGTATATTATTTCACAATACATCATATTTCTGGTGGCAATAGCCCAATTGCAATCGAAGGGAGCCGAGTTTACCATTTTCTCAAAGAAAACATTTGTTTATCGCCCAGACGAAAGGTTGCAATGGGCCGCAATTGGAACTTTCCGTTTTCGGTATACAAATTAGACAAGACACATGACACAAAACATATTAAAATTTATTTAGTTTTTCCGATGCAATTAATTAAATATATAGGGTGTTTTAAAAAATTATCAACTCTAACTCGCA
Source organism: Troglohyphantes excavatus (assembly GCA_963932185.1). Taxonomy (NCBI): domain Eukaryota; kingdom Metazoa; phylum Arthropoda; class Arachnida; order Araneae; family Linyphiidae; genus Troglohyphantes; species Troglohyphantes excavatus. The sequence continues at coordinate 77,141,879 of OZ010669.1, forward strand.
ACAAACTCAAAAAGAAACAAGATAGCTGAGATACGTTGCTTCTTGCTTGTACAAGTAATAGTTACAAATGAAATTTTATTTGCAGACAGCTAAAAAACTTTTTTTTAAAGTTTATTTGCTTATAAAAAAATTAATGTGTTGCTGTTAAATGTACAAGCAACATACTTTAGCTATCTTTTTTCTTTTAGGTTTTATCGCGTGTCAGTTGTAAAAATAATTCTTAAACACTGTATTTTGAGTATATAAATATTTAACCTGGTCATAAAATATAGGAAATTATTAGCTAGAATGTTATTTTAAAGAAAATTGGAAACGTCAAAAATATATATTTTTGGGGTTTTCAAATTGAATATTTTAGCTTGCAATCTGCCACAGACACTGTAGTCAGATATATTTTCGGACTAAGAGTATAAACTAAATACTTTTTTAAAACTATAATTTTTTTTATTTTAACTAATTATTGTTTTAGTTTAACCTGGTGATAACGGTTCAAATAAAATGGAGTAAGAATCGAAAGTTAATAAAACAATCTTTCTAAAAAAAAAAAAAGGGAAATATACTTTAAGAAAATGCGCTAAAAAGTAAAATATAATTTTTAATTTTACAATAAATAATACCAGAAATAATTTATTTATTTAATATCAATTTTATACTAATTACAACTTTTTGAAATTGGCCCCAAAATTTAGGTATAAATTTGTAAATTGGCGCCAACTTCAAAAAGTTGTAAAAAGTATAAAATTGATATTAAAAAATTTAATTTTTTCAACTCGTTCGTAAAATTTAAAATTATTTTTTGCTTTTACGCATTTAATTAATGTCAGTTGTCCATTCTTTTTTTTTTATATAAATATTATTTTATTATTCACTGTTTAGTTTTTCATTTCGCAGGGGGCTTCGCGCCCTGCTAAATTAAAAACTTACCAAGAAATTCAAATAACTTGTGCTCATATTTTGTCTGCAAAGATCGTAAATTGAAAAACAATCCTTTTCCATGCCAATAAATGCTGGGTGAATGATATGATATTGTTGTACAATATTTATTCAACAATGAAAATATTTTGAAATCGGATAAATTGTTTAAAAAAACTTCGGTTAATGGACATTTCCGGATATATACAGCCGGATAACGGACTATTTTTTTTTTTTTTTGTAGATTTTGCCTAAGTGGATTTTTCTCTATCGAACAAGAAAAGAATTTTCGACATCAGACATTATTCTTTTTCAAACGGTCCGGTTATTTGAGATTTTCGGATAGTTAAATGCCGGATAACCGGAATTTTTTTTTTCAAATGACTATCAAGTAAAACATCCCCTATTGAACAAAAGAAAATTGCTCAAATATCTGAATTAGAACCGAAATCTTGCGCGAACATACATAAATAAAAATACATAACAGTCGAATTCCTAACCTCTCTCCTTGGCGCGCGATTTGGCGGTTTTAATTTAAAGTTTCTGCATTTGCCGCCAGCGGTTCAAAATGTTAATGTAACCAAAATTATGTGACTTTCCCTGCCCCCCCCCCCCCACCCCCCCACCCCCCCGGCAAACACACTTTACTTTGCACAACTATACATGCACGGAAATTCTTTAATATTTATTACTCGAACTCAAATCAAAGTTTCCTTTCAATTTGAAATAACATGATTTTTGTTAAATTCAGCAATATGAGGTCGAGAGTTTTCCCTTAATGTGGGCAGCTCGACGAAACTGCTATCGATGCTCGTGACACGAGATGTCAGATAGAAAAAAAAACGGGACTCGTGCTTTGAAAAGCGGTTGACTGCAAAAGCTGTTTTGTTTGGAACTTTTTTAAATTGTCGTAACGCTAATCGAGTAGAATTATTTTTTTTGGAAAAGTTGGAAGCTGAAGTCCGTGGTGCCGCCTACTGGCTGTATATCTAAATGTATTTTAGTCGATTTCTCTTTAAATAAAACTAATCAAAACCACTCGACCATGCTTTATCACGCTACTACATCACATCCTTTGAACTATTTTGAGGAAATCACGAATAAACCGTCAGACGATCTATCTGGTTTCAGTGTTGTGAGAGTTTTTTCTTGAAGTTTTTATAAATGAATAAGGACGTTTCCTTAATTGTAAAATAAAAAATAAAGCCTGTAAGTACCTTACCATACCAAAATATCTTATTTATCAAATTTTTGGATATAACTAGCTTTGCATTCTGGGAAGAATTTCCTGGCTGGTATTCGGTAGCCGTAACGAAACGAAGGTCACGGTGGTCTCCACATTTAGTTGTGAATCGTCCGAATTTCGTCGCGATGAACCGTTCTCTACGGCTGCTGAATAACAGACGGGGAAATGTTTGTCTTTGAATTTTCATGGTCGCAAAAGATAACAATACCCAACTGAGCGTTATCATCGATTTCCACGACATCGCTGATAACACCCACAACCAGCACACGCATTCAGAAAACCCTTTTCTTCTCCGATTCTTTCGTTTTCCTCTCGAAAGATCGTCAGTTCCGTTCCAAAAGGGCAGCGGAAGTTGCCAGAAATAGAATCTTTTTTTTTTATCACTGGTGTGTACGCACCCTGACCCGCCCTGTGATTGGTCGGGCGACCGGGTGTTCGAATGGGACGCACGAGACGAGGATCGCCCGCTCGAGAACTTCGAACGCTCGTTCGATTTATTCTAATCGCAAATGACGTCATTGGATCGAGAGGGTGATGACGAGGGTTGAGGAAGTTATCCGGACTTTTGATTCCTATCTGATCGTCATTTATAGTGTGGGGAATATTTTATTTTTTAATTATCTCTTAAAATTCATTCCACGCATCAATTTCTTATTATGGTTTTGGGCAAGCGCGGATCCAGGTGGGGGGTAAAGGGGAAATTACCCCCCCCCCCCTAACACCTAAGATTATATTTTCAAAAGTCACCTAGGCAATGAAAAATTTCAAACTAAGAATTTTTTTTGCGAATCGTGATATATATGCATTGCTTAACGCTCTTAAAAACTTCCCAATACTCTCCCCCCCCCCCCCCCCCCCGTAGACAGAGTTACTCAAAGTATGCTTGTTTTAATTTCTATAGAGAAAATTTAATGAAAAGGGAATGAAAAAAAGTTAAAGTAATCATTTCAAAAATGTTAAATTTCAATGTAGTTTTTCCAGCAACGGAAAAACTTTCGATTATCAAGTAGCTTGGATAGCATTGGGGGAGTGGGGAGGACGTCAAATTTGGTGTTCATGATAACAATATACTGTATTACCCCCCCTAACAATAATCTCTGGATCCGCCCTTGGTTTTGGGACTGTGGTAGCCTGGTTGGAAGAGCACCAAACTTATATTTGGAGGGTTGTGGGTTCGAATCACTTCTTGGAAGTGCAGTAGTTTCGTTCTTCACTGTCACGCCAAAGCATCTGCAGTGTAGAAGGGAGTGATACACTTCACCCTAAAATAGTACCTACAAAATCTATGCTTTAATGTACCAATACGTTCGAAATACGAACACCTCCGAAAAAATGTGCAATACCCTCTATAAAGGACTTTTATAAAAAATTTCCATACTTTTCTCAACTTAAATTATCAAAGGCTGTGTTTTAGAAAGCTTCTATTGGTAATGCATTTAAATAAAACATCATTGTAAACATAATAGAAAACCTGAAAAAAATACCGATCTTGATGTGAACTGCTCGGCTATCTGAGAGACACTATTCCCCTCAAGAGAGCTTCAGTTGAGGCATACCCACTGAGCTAAATAAGAACCAGAGAGAAGGCTCTCATTGGGGGAAAATAGACTTTATCGTGGTTCCACCGTGGTGTTTAAACCAATGTTGCGATCTGATGTTATTCGTTGCATTAGCATTATTAGATATAAATAACATATTTGCAAACATCAATTCCCTTACCTAAACTGTCATTTTACCACCTTGTCCTTGTCCATTTGAGCCAAGAGGGCAAAGAGTACACGCTTAGTCTCCAGTTCTTATTTAGCTCAGTGGGCATACCTGGGAGGTGGGGGTGAGGCTCCTCCCTGAAACAAAATGACCGCTGTTCTTCTACTGAAATACGTCTATTAGAATTATAGGCACCTTTCTAGGGTTAAATCTGCCATGGTACAAATATCCTCATGCCACCATCAAATGATGTGAGAAACCTGCTCAGGTGTTGTTCTCGTCATTTGACCATGATTCGAAATGGCAAGGAAGTGTTTGTGGGTGTTTCATTGGGGACAGATCCTAAACAGTCAACAATAATCGTGCATCACACATCACACACACAATAACACATCGTGCGCTGTGTATCTCCAGTGCGACGTTCATACAACCCATCAACCGTAATTTTTCATTAGTATTAAAGTGAAGGCTTCCAGAATTTGAAAAATCTTAAATTAATAGCTCTCCCCTTCCCCAAAGATGAGGCTAGCCACGCACAAGCAACAATTGCATTGCAACTTTTAATCAACCGAGCAACTAAAAAACCACCAAATACGGGCGATTATTTAACTGCATCCAACTCAGATTTCGCAATCGCCAAAGTGAAGATGAAATATCATCACAATCCATCAATCCATACAAATTTGCTAAATTGTCGATTATTTTCCAAAGCTGTTAGTGCTGCAGCGAGATCAAAGTTATTTTGTGCAAATGAAATGGGTTGCTCAATGAGTGGATACAGTTTGAGTTTTCCCCTGTCCGATGGTTGCCAGTGAGCGGCCAACCGAAATACACATGGGGATTTCAGCGGCCAGCAAAATAACCAAATTGTAAAGTTGTTTTCTCTGCACGTGAGTGGGAATGATATTTAAATAAATTTATTAAAAAAAAATTAAGGGACAATCTTATATTGGTTTTGAAGGAAATGTTTTTTAATTTATAGTCCAGTAAAAAAGATTTGAAAAATTATTGAAAAATAAGGTATTTTTATCAATTTAAATATAGTACGCGTTGTTAAAAAAACGGGTGATTCCTTGAAGTAAAAAACCGAAACGGACGAAGTTAAGGTGTGAAAATGGAATCAAGTATTAGGATAAAATGAATAAATAACACAAAAGAATTTATTTATTACCATAAATTTTCAACTATTTTCATTGTTCCAATAAAAAACTGTAGCACAACGGGAATATAAATTAGTCAGGCACAGTACCACTGTACCGTAATGTTCAGTCCATGAGTACTTTGTACATGCGCCTGCTCGGCCTGCTACTTATTTGACCTAAATTTCACTCATTCGCCCGACACGTACAAAGGTTAGATGGAGGAGTAGATTAATTGCCGACCTAGTCGACGCTGTTCACCTTCCTAAACTTGATGGTAGGTCATTTAAATAATCATTATTAAACGAGGAGTTTCTTTCTTTAACATGGAATATTTTCCTGTCCTGGTTTCAGCTACTGGAGGACTTGAGTTCCTTTTCCACAGGACATGCCTTTGCTTCCTTTCTTTCTAAAGTTGCGTTTACTTGAGAAATTTTCTAAACGTTAAAAAACTATAATCAAACAAGTGGTCGTGACTGAAATCTGAAAACCAAAAGTGTAAAAAATGAAATTTGCTTAGTGTACAATGATAATATGGATTTTTTAAACAGTCAGATAAGTTTTAATTGGGTTATATCTTCTATTGATGTACACTCAATAAACTACAGTCATCCTTAGTTAGTAAAATTAAAATAGCAATTGTTTATTCGACAACTCTGTTATAAGAAGTATGATGATCAATTCTTTAAAAATATTAAATTCTTTTATATTTAATACTTTTAAAAACTGAAAATGTGTTTTGTTGCGATAACTTAATTAGCATTTATAAATGTATTTATTTAAGATTAAGTATTTTAAATGATCTGATTAGATTTAAATCCAACTTATCCTAACTATTAATAATTAAGCTTGTCCTAATAACTTACCATTCATTAGTATTATAAATTAATTGTGTCATATTTTAATGTTGGATATATTTGTTTTATTGTTTTAGATAACCAGCTAGTTTAAATGTTGATTTTAAATTTTTTTATTATTTGCGAGGAACTGAGCCACTACTTTTCTTACTAGATTGGCGACGATAGTCTAGACCAGGGATTTCCAACCTTTTTATATTTGAGTACCACCTGAGACCACCTGTTTCTTATTGGAGCTTCTATGCTCAATCAGGCTTTATCCTTCACCTTAAGTCGTATTCCATGTAACTACAGTCTGTTCCTGTACTTGATTTTCACGTAATACACTAGCTCTGAACCCACGTTCACATAAATACGTTGTTATAAATAGTTAAATATTATAGTGCATGACTAAAAAGAGCAGGATAGTCATTCGTTGTAGACATCCAGGCAGAAACAAGGCTTTTCTCCGTGAAAGAGCCTTTCATTGAACTGCCACTGATTTTTTTGTTGTTTGTATGATTATTGTATCCCTTTGCGTACGATCGAAAATTCTCTTGCGTACCACCAGTGACTAGACTCTAGTGTAAGTTAAGAAGAAAACTCATACTGAACTTTATCATTAAAAAAGGAAATTTTGGGTGGGAAGATAATAAAATGTAAGGGGGAAGGCAGGCACGTAGGTAAGGAGGTGGTTCAGGGGGTCCAAACCCCTCCCATTGAAAGTCCAGAAAAAAAATCGAATTACTGTAAAAGTCATAAAAATTCTTTAAAAAACTATAAAAATTTCAATTTTTAGTATAATACTTCTTGTTGAGTTGCATGAGTGAAAACCTGGTATTTTCCGGGGGGTTCCTACCCCGGAAAATAGTTTTAAAAAACATGCGTTTAGGTCATTTTTATCTCAAACTAAGCGTAAACATGACGACATCGTGTATGTTTTTCGTTTTTTTTGCATTTGAATTTCGGTGACGAAGGGCAAAGATTTTCTCACGGAATCCATATGTTATTTTAAGCAAGGGATCTCAACATTTAAATTTGTTCTCTAAATTTATTTCATAATTTGGAAGTGATATTTACTCATTTTAAAAATAGTTAATGACATATATTTGTAACGATTTCATGAGAAATAAATGATAAATGTTGCTGTTTCGATGTTTATATGCCAACGTATTCCTGTTTACTTGAATAAAAATTAATAAGTTTAAAAAAATGGTGGGGGGGGGGGGGGGGGAGGGGGGGAATAAGTTATCCAGTCACTGAACCACCCCCATGAAAAATCTATACCTACGTGCCTGGGGGAAGGAGGGGAACGCAGTTGCAGCACTCAACTATATCTCTTCCTCGCAAAGCAACCGCCCTCGGCAACTGCTCTCTCTGATCAGAGCTCGTGGTGAGGAGTGCTAGAGGACTCAAAGCCGCTTGACCCGGTCATCAGATGCAAAACGGACATCGAATGTTTCGAGTAATCTACGGCAATCTTCGACGGGAATCGGGTGTAGAGAGAACCTCTTCGATGCACGGGGAGATTGCGGCGATCCCTATCCGATTCTTGAGATTAAGTATATTGAGATTTCGAAATGAAAAAAAAATAAATCTTTATCTTAAGATTGGCCAGATTTTATCAAGGGTTACTAAAAAAGGAAAGGTTTTCTATAAAACAAATTCTAGATCACAATTTCTCAATGAATGGCGCAATATTTATTTTTTAAATTAGCCAACTCTCTGTTTAGAATAATTAATGTGTATCTCACTATGTATTATATCTACTATGTTTACACCACTATTATAATTAATTTATATATTATATTACTATCAATATTTTTAATTCATTAAATCACCTAAAAAAAAATAAAGAAATATTTAGAGCCGTTTTCAAACAATTTCTTTATGAATTATCAATTTGACCTTTAATATTATTATTATTATTATTATTATTACTACAAGCTTTTATACGTCACTCAATCTATCTGTTTGGTGTTGTGTCTCAAATCCAACCCATTTCCAAATGCCAATTGGACTTGAAACTTGGAAAAAATACAGGAATTCAATATTTACAACTAAAATTATTAATTAATAAATTTATTTTTTTCAATTTAAAAACAGAGTTACCACTCGTCAACGACTACCATAAATGACTACATTATGATCCGTTTGAATGGATGCTTAAAAAACAGCCGTCATTATCTGAAAGCTGATTTTACGATTTCAATATTAATAGAAAATCTCTATTTAGTACTGATATTCTTATCTGAAAAGGAAAAAATGCGATTTATATTGAGATTCGGATGGAATTCTTTAATATTCAGGCGCCCCGTGCTTTAATTTTAGTTAATTTAAAACAAAGAGTTTTTTTTTAACTCCATAATACAATTAATATCCGCCAGACGAGACTAAGTCGAAATTGGGCGATTTTTGTTTTATTGCAGATTATCTTTTAAAAGTTATTTTTCTATCAAACCATAGCATCAAAATTCACTTAAATATTTTTTTAACCTTTAGAGGGAACTATTAAAGCCCAAGTTCAATGATTTAGTTGAGAGTAGTTTTCAGTATTCCAATCCTGTAAAGTTTCTCAAATGTGATTTAGTATTATATTTACTATCTCTGACGTACGGATATAATAAAAACTATTTTTTAAAGCATTTTTTAAAAATATTTATTTAATGTTCGATATTAATCATCCAAAGTTTCATACCTCACAGACATGCACAGAACTCCCATTTCTAAACGTTTTTTCTTGTTGGACTGTCATCCTTGTTTCTGTTTCAGTTCAACCTTGTAGTTAACATAAGCTAACACACAAGGCAGTAAAATAACGATTAAAAACAAAAGTGGATCCTCATCATTTTCTCCTAGAATATTTCGCGTGGAGTAATTGAAAAGGATTCGTCCTTTACTCGATTAAGTGTAAATGGAAAATCATTTAATTATTGGACAGAAGTCAACACTTTGTGTGGTTTTAGAAAATGTCAGCATTCTTTTATTTAATGCAGACTCAAAATCAAAATTTCTATTTAAGTCAAAGTCGTATCTTTCTTCTTTTGGTCCTTATTCGACGTTAAACGAGTTGGAGAATTCTTCATCCGTAAAACTCCAAATTTCGGGGAAATAAGATCCGTAAAATAATTGCTCCTCAGCTTCGGTATATCAATTGTCAGCTGCAGCTGCAGCGATTGTTCGGGAACTTCGTTAAACCATCAACGCGGTTTTATTTAATTATCCCATTTCAGGGATCAAAATGAGTCGTACTCTAAAATATATTATGGTTCACGTGATTTTTTTTTTTTTAGTTTTAATCCTCGAGTTCCTCTTTCCTTGAGTGCAGGAAACACGACTTGGAATTCTTTTTTTTACGACTTTGTTACAGACAAACCTTCTGTCACGCAATTATTTTATAAAATTACCTTACTATTTTGTACCGAGTTCCTTTTGGCAGCAGTAGTGGACATTTTCCCTATGAATTGCAGGATTTGGGTTTAGAGAAGAGGGGGCCCATTACCAAAAGCAATTCACTTAAAAAATATATTCAGCAAAAAAAATAAGATTGTAAAACTTAATTTTTGTCAAATTGTACTACAATCAAATTTAAAATATGTTATGAATAATGAATATGTTAATTTATATGTTTGAGTAATGTAATTAAATAATATTTTTCGAACGGATCCAAGGACTGGACGAAGTTGTAAAGGGTGAACAACGATGAATTTTAGGGTGTTTATTTGACCATTAATGTTATTTTATATTTTTCCCAACATGCATTGGGTATTACAAAGACCGTGTACTTAGGCAATAAGTAAAATTCGTCGCAGCTGCTGTTTGCCAGTAAAGTATCCGGCGTTGTCCGGATTTCACACAGAGTGTTGGCCGATTTCTTCATCGGGCCGCCATTTGGATGTTTCAGTGACCAGTCATTTCTGCCTTAAAGTGTGGGAAGGCAGGGGATTTTGCAGTCTCATATAGTCAGTGACCTTCCCCTTGTTTTGAAGGTCAAATGTGCAAAATTTCATTAAGAAAAAAATAAAACTATTTGAAAATGCAATAAATTTGGTAACTTTATCACTTCTTTAAAAAAGTTCAATTGTTAGTCACGATCAGAATGAAGTCAAGCCTCGGTTGCTCAATGATAAAAGTATCCAGTTCGAATATCTTCGCTTACATGGAAATCTCGTAACGAGCTTGTCATCGGGTGTTGCAAGATTCATTCCCAAAAGGCGTTTAAAAATATCCACATATTCAACCGGCATATATATGATATCGGTGCACGTTAAATCTGGTCGTGATCCAATGCCCTGACGCCTATTGAGTTTGCGTCGGGTGTCAACTCAGGTGTTGACCTCGTCATCGGACCATGGTTCAACACTTACAAAGCGTTACTTCTGTGTGAAGTCTCGTAAAATGAGGTAGAAATAGGCAGTTGGAAATCTTCAAAACAGAGTAAAATCCCCCACATTTTCATATAATATAGCAGAATAACAAACTGAAAAATAGAAAACGGAACATAAATACGACCCAAATTTCAAAACGATTTCGCAATTACGATCTTTCCATTAAATAGCACATCAACCATTTTTGAGAATTAATTTCGCATACGTACGCAACATTTCTTTGAAATATTTATGATCAATCGAAGTTTCATAATATTGATCTATAATAATAATAAAAGAAAGTGTGGATCTCGCAAAACAACTACTTCATCCGAATCTAAAAGGCTGACTATTTATATGCAGGTACTATTCGTCCCCAAGATGTACACGTAAGATTCTTGATTTGTAAGATTCTTGATTTGTAAGATTCTTGATTTGTATAGATTTTTGATTTGTAAGATTCTTGATTTGTAAGATTCTTGATTTGTAAGATTCTTGATTTGTAAGATTCTTGATTTGTAAGATTCTTGATTTGTAAGATTCTTGATTTGTAAGATTCTTGATTTGTAAGATTCTTGATTTGTAAGATTCTTGATTTGTAAGATTATTTTGACAATTTTAGAAATATCGCATAGAGAAATTCTTAAGTTTTTCTTCCAAGATCTTGAAATGGCCTTTCTGGTTTAGTCGATAGCACGCTGGACTTTCCAAGATCACGTCGGGGGTTCGTGTAACGGGGGCCACTCAAAACTGTTTTTAAAATGTATTTGCATTAGCGAGTTCTCCAGCAACGCGGGGCCGAACAGATGGTTTGGAAATAAAGAGTAATCGTGGATATTGAAAAAATATATATAATATTTAGCAATATAATGAAATAAACAGAGATTTACTATTTGAAAAGTAATTGTACACGCCATTTTTGTAGGAAAAATACTTCTGCTTAGTCATTTAAATATAAAGGGGAAATGTAAATGTATCATCATTGTATAAACAACTATAGATATTTCAAAGTCATGTAATATTGGTGGTTATCATATTCTAAAAACAATGGTGTAATGGTTGTTATGAACAATTACTGTACAGATTTCAAACTTTTATAACATATGTAAGATAAACTGATTTTAGGGGTGATTATTTTTTTCTGATTTCTGACATGAAACGTATTTAATATTGGGGATATTAGGATAAAAATGCCATTTAACTCAATGACATTATAATTCAATGACAAATAGCACGATTGACAAATTTGGTCTCGTTTGATATGAAATTAGGCTCCAAAGCGGGTAACATCTTGAAATAAAGCAAAGAAAGTAATTGGCATGGATTGTGGCCGCGGCGTCTGATGGAAGAGCTTGTGTGTTTTCCTGTTGTTTGACGAGCCTTTGTTGGCGACCAATTCCAATTTCTATATTCAACTGAAATGACCTTACACGTAAAACATGTACACCGACTGACCACACTATGACACAGTCACACAGTATTTTTCTTATTTTCTTTTGTAATAATACTTCACACAATTAAAAAGTTGAGTTTATGTCTGGTATCTACTGAAATGCCTATCAGATATAAAACTCTTCCGTGTATACGATTCCTAAGAAAAAAGAACGTACACAAGGAACAAAATACCCACATTTTACACATTGGTTCATTTATGTCAAGAGAAATGTGGTGACCCGGAAGCGGCAGGAGTAACAGACCCGTGACCGGAGGGTCGTGGTTCAAATATCGACATCGACAGTCCAACGAACACGCAATTCGAGGGTTGTCAGTTCTGTTCTTTGTCGTCTTATAGGAAACTTCTGCCGTGTAGAGGGGACTAAAATCTTTCGAGATTGAGACGTTCTCGCTCCTAAAGAGGTGCGTGGGTTGCCAACTCAGCTGTGGTTCTCGTCATCTGACCAAAGTTCAAATGTCACGAGACAAGGTTTCCAGGTCTATATATCCCGAACCGTCACTAATAGCCCATTGTGTTGTTCTAATGCGACGTTATTTCAATAAACCAACCATTCACGTAAAGACACTAAACATAATATAAATTTCAGGTACTTTAACAAAGGTATGAATTTTACCTTCATTGCGTAATTTGCATTCAGATAAAATTTTTACTGGCAAATAATTAACATTTCACGTTAAAAATCGTCGGGGTATAAGTAGTATCTGTTATTGTTGTACTTCGCACGTGCATAAATGTTCTATTTACAATAATGACAGGTGCGTTTTTTCATTTACCTTAATGGAGGAACCTTTGCGTTATTGTCAATTTAAACATTACCTCTAACTTTTGAAAAGAGAAGTGTCAAAGTTGAGATATTTTCCCTAACAAGACTCTCCTTCTCTTTATTTCAATCAAATCGTCGAAGGGATTGATTGGATGATTTGAATGGAGAGAGGCAATTAAGGGTTAAATGGAGTCTGTGTCGACCGACATTTCCTTGTGGATCGAGCTCTGAAAGTGAATGGAAAGTTTGCTTCATTTGATTGGGTGCTGGTTAAGAGAACGTTCTAAAAGACGACAGGTGTGGGTAGATTTTTTTAAAAGCTATTTTAAATAATTAATTCGGATAAGAAGGAGAGATGACTGTAGAAGGAAGAAGACGCGAAAGATAAGAAAACAGCTATTTCATAATGTTACGGCCTGAATGTGATTCTTTGCATGAAAACGACACACATTAACACAGATAACATTTGTTTAAAAATTAATTATTATTTTTTTTAAACAAATAAAGTGGCTCTCTTTTAGCATTCACTTGGAAATATCTTTTAAATGAATTTTTGAAAAGTTAACCAGAGCATTGAATTAAAAAAAAAGCTATATTAAAACAACAAAGAACAATTGATTTACGATTACAAACAGAATTCAGATCATTATTAGTTTTTGTTCCTTAAAAAATATGCATTTGTAAAGGCAGTCATTTATCAATATGGTGTAAGGAAACTTATGTGAGCTTTAGTACGAATCCACTCGACTTCAGAACAAGCTCCTTTATGAAGACCGACGCTAAAAGTCACAATCTCTTCCTCTCTCTTTTACTCACTCACTCAACTAGTTTGCATAAAGTTATTTTTATGTGAAATGTCTTCAAAATCAACAACATGCGGTAGCCGGTTTGAAACACCATGTTATCCTTTTAGGGTATTCCATTCCGACACTACAACTCCGCGGCAAACATTACGAATGTCTTTAATCTGGTCACGTTCGAAAGTAAATTAGACGCCAATGTGTGTGAAACCTTGAAATAAAGCAAAGCACGAATGGAGCATAAATGGATGTAAGCGGCGTCAGACGGAATAGCTTGTATATATTCCTTCTGTTGGCGAGGTTTTTGTCGACGACTGTTACTTATTTCTATGATCTGCTAAATTGACATTTCACGTAAAACCTTTCTGGGCTTACTCCGACACAGCCCCACCAGGCGTCTCTTCTGACTCGCTTTTGTTATAATTACATATTGTATTGGTCCCGTTAAGAGTCGTTATATCGAGGATGAAAGGTGTCAAAAATTAATTTCTTCAAAATACATACAAGAACAAATTCCCGCATACACTAGGCAAATTTTAAAACTGCCCTATCACGTCAATAATCGAAAATAGGAATTGGGCAGACGCAATTTTATTCTATAAATGATATTTTAATTTTCGAATATATTTTTGATTTGCACTTTTTTTTCTATCTATATGGTGTGTATTATTTCTTGATAAAATGTAGTAAAAGGTATTTATTAAAATCCTTAGCTTTCTACATATCTTACTTTTGATTGAATTATGCATCAGAAATATTCGCTATTTTAGACATTTTTGCAGAATTAAATTTAGTTTTTGTATTAAATGATGAGTTTTTCTAAAGTAGTATGGGATAGTTGATTTGCTATAAATATGGCACAAGATAAAATTGTTTTATTATTTTTTTGGAAAAGTATATGCGTGTCATAGAGAACTTAATAGATTGCAATCGTTGACTTTCGTGTATATCCCATCTCTGTCAAAAAGCTTAGTAAACTTTTGAAATTTCATGACTGCCCATTTTTGATTTGCAGCTATGGAATTAAATAAGTCAGGACTTATTTCATTCACGTTAGCATAAGTCTTTCTCTCTATCTCTCTCTGTCTCTCTCTCTCTCTCTCTCTCTTAAATCCCTATTCCCCGAAATATACAAAACGCACTTTCTAAATATAATCCGGGAAGTTCTAAATACGGCCTTGGAACACGACTTGATGAGATATCATTTTAGAAACTATCATCTCGTTCAAATGAAATAACGAACTACTCAGAATCCACGGAAAAAAAAATCCTCCGGTTAATTAAGAATTCCCACGGGATGCTCCAAATACCCTTTCCATAAAGAGATTCGCACATAATGATAATGTTCGTGCCGTAACGGATTCGGTTCATCCGATTAGAATGCCTCATGCTCCGGTTGTTCGCACTGCGGCCATTTTGGATTCAAATGAGAAGAGATGGGAGTAAAAAGTGGCGGATAAGTAGTCCGTATCGAAGCGAGCCGTAAAAAGCATTTTTTGATCATCGGAATTATATAACTATCAATATAAATTAGTTAATAGAAAAAAATAGTTTTTTCCTAAGAGTATTACATGCTTTAATCAGTGTTTCCAGGAGAATGCTCAGTGCGTCGTTGGTGTATTGGTTCCTTAATGGTTTTGAAAAAAAACTGTGTACAAATAAAACTTCATGTTTTTCTGTTGCATTAACAAGCAACATAACTTAGCTATCTTATTTTTTTAGGTTTTATTGAGTGTTAAAGTTGCAAAGATAATTCTTAAACATCCTTTACATTATCTAAATATCTGCACCTAAGAAAATTCGGTCATTCGAGCAATTTCACCCATCCCTGGTCGATATCGAATGTCATACGTCCAGCATTGGTGACCGTACTGGCCGGACATTGGTCAGGATAGAACAGACGAAGGATTACCAGGATAAAACTAATAAATACCTACAGGCCGTGAAAGTAGAATTCAAGATAGAACATGCAAAGAATGATTTTTTTTTTATTCTTGAAAATTAAATTAACGAAAATTTGAAAAAAAAACTGACCACAAAGGGTTTAAATAATATCCTTTATAGAGAACAATGTATGTAATTCTACAAAATTAACTCTGTCAGGGCTCTCTCAATATCTGCATTGACACACACACACACATTTCGAGCCTATTTTGTGCAGCTGATGTGTGTCTCCAGAACAGCAATCGAGTTAAACGCTCCTGTTGAAGCGCTTCGCAGCGTAATTAGTCCTCTCTCAGCATACAACATTGGCGAACAATTAGAGAAGTGGGCTAATAGAAAGTGGCTCGGATTTACGCAGCAGATTCCTCCCCCCCCCCCCCCCCCCATTTCCTAATCAGTTGAGCGAAGAGAAGGGATTTCATTCGAGGAAGAGTTTATTTAGAGTTTGGGTTTGGAGCATGGCCGCTCATGCGATGCTATTTCACACTTCTGGTTGTTTTCCTACCTCCCATTTACCTCTTGGTTTTTTCTTTATCTTCTCTGGAATTCTGCAGGCTACTTTTTGCACACAAATTGACCATAACAACCTTTTTCAAAAAAGGGTGCCTTGTGCTTCTATTGCTATTCGTCTCCTTCACGAGAAGAGTTTTCTGAGAATGCGTGCTCTCGCTCTCTCTCTCTCTCTCTTCCAAAACAACATTTCAATTACAAATGTGCGCATGTGCAACTAAAACCAACGGGTTCATTTGTTTCGAATTAGGGTGTTAAAAGGTGAAAGTTCACACTTGAAAATTTATTTTTTAATTATAGTTTTAACAATCTAATTTTTATGTATGAAAACACTTTAATATTCATGATGATTCATAAAAATCTGAATAAAGTCAAATACTAATTAGATAATTAGCATTTTATTTGATAATTTGAATGTTTTTCAAACACGGTTAGGTAAGTTGTAGCATAATTTGTGTTGGTAAATACTCGTAGTATTACACTTAATGTAAAGTTTTTTTTAAAAAGTTTGTAGAATTTAAAGTTTTTTTTAAATAATTTTTTACTACGAAAGTCTAAAAAAAAATCTCATTTTTTTCGAAATTTAAAATTCTACTAAAAAATATTTTTTTTAACGAATTTTTAAGATTGCGGTCCATAATATCCTAAAACTAATATAAAGTGAAATGGAAAAATAATTTCCCCAAATAGGTTAAGAAAACTTGAGTTATCATGTTTGGAATAAAGCGACATATGGCCAAAATATAGTTTTTCATAAATTTAGTTGAAAGTCTACAAAACATATTCTCATTGCCAGCAGACCCCCAGTATTAACACTTTGTGAATAATAAAGCTTTTGGAATATTCATACAATCGTAGTATTATCGGAAAGACAATGATTAGAAGAACATTATAAAGCAAAAAAAAAACCAACATTTTGCAATTTTTTGTTGATTTCTTCATTTTCTAGTGTGTTTGTACACTTTAAGGTAATTCTTGGGGAAATGCAAATAAGCTTTTCGAAATGTATTGATTCATGTACAAATTCTGGTTTCTGCAGTTGATTTCCATGGAACAAAAAGTGTTTTGGATGAAAAAAATTAGTTATTTCTATTAAAAAAAATCAAAAGTGAATGCAGTGGTAATTAAATTATCTAATCTTCAGAAATTTTAGACAAAACTCGTTTTGAATGTTTGCTTCTTATTAAGTTTTATGAGATTGTTCGTTAATAAAGTCTGATACCACATTGAAATCCACAAACTGTCACGATAAACACGAGGTTTTTTTTTCGTGTGACAGATTTAACGTGCCATATTCACCTCCACACGGCGTTTTTTGATTAGATGAGGAAAATGTAATACGCAATTCTCAACTGCGAAGAGTTCGAAGGGAGAACATGTTGCTAAATGTTAAAAAATTTAATTATAATTTCAAAAATATATATTTTATCAAATGTTATTTTAAAATATTTATATATAGACGAATTTTTTTTAATATTAGATGTGGTTGTGTTGGAATACCGCCAGAAGTATTTTACGTGGAACGTTATTTAATATTATACAGAAAAATGGATTAGTCGCTAACAAAAATGCCTCTCCAACAGACAAACGAGTTGTTTCGCTTGACGCTGCCGCGCCGGTCCAAATCCACACCTCGTACATGATTTGCTTTCTTTCACAATTTCATTGTAATGTGCCAAGTTCCCCATTGAACGGAACGAAATGTGTGCACATCGTGGTATTTGCCACTGAGATACAGTGTCGGAATGATTTACCTATGCTGATACTCTATGCAGCTCATATTAAGGTAACCAGGAATCCCGTGGAACTCCTGCAAGCTCAAGTACTAATTTACAGTTACTTTGATGATCCTTTTCTCAGAAACTATAAAAGCTATTAATTTGAAATTTTCATAGTGGTAAATCAAACATTTAAAACAAATTGACGTGGGCATTTTGAAATATATGGTTTAAAGTTTTAGGGGAAAAAAATTCAGAAAAAAAAATACACAAAACTATTTCTTGACATTTAAAGCTGTATAATTTTTTTACTATGACAAATATGACTAAACTCCCATGTTAAAGATTGCACCATTTATTATAGAATATGTAAATTTTGATTGCAGCTGTTATAGTTCCTGAGAAAAGGTATATATAAAGCATTAAATATCTAGTTTTGAGATATTTGAGTTTTAAGTACAAACTTAGCATAACCTTAAGTAATGACTTACCATAAGAACATCTAAAATTCATTGAAGTGTTGCCTAAGTGTTACATATCATTGTAAACAACAGAAAAGCAACTATTTGAAACAATAAAAATCTCAAAAACGAAATTTTTCATAATTTTCAATTCCGAGTTACCAGACGTTTCACTTCAAAATAATCGATTTCCTATAAATATTCAGTTATATTTAATTCCATTTTTTTTATCTCCAAATATTGCATAAAAGATCCTTTTAAATCTGAATAACAGATGAGACAATCATTTCCTTTCGAAATCTAAATGGGTGAGAAGTATGAAAAGGACGACGTCATCCCACGGCTTTTCAAACAATATCTCGAATCGGCTTTGTGAATATGGAAATCCTCATTAGCCCTATTCTCTATTTCAGTGGTTCCCAAAGTGGGTTCCGCGGAACCCTGGGGTTCCACGAAAAAATTTAGGGGTTCCGCGTGACAAATTTTACTTGATTAAAAAAAATTAAGAATGGTGGTTAGTATATTCACATTTTCGATGAATATCCAAATTTAGCAAAACAGGCTATTCGAATTCTATTGCCATTTGCAACCACTTATTTGTGTGAAGCTGGGTTTTCAAAATATGTTGCGACAAAAACCAAATATCGTAACAGATTTGATGCTGCACCAGATATGCGAGTTCAGTCATCAAACCTAACGCCCAATTTTAAGAGAATCCTGGAATCAAAGAAGCAGGTGCAATCTTCACATTAAAGATTTTCTATTTATTTTAGTTTATGTTTTGTATTTTTATTAATTACTTCTATGATTAATTTTTTTTTTTTTAGTTTTGCTTAATTCAATAAAATCTGAAATACCAAAATAATACTTGTTTTATTTAATATCAGATATTAAATTTTGAAAAGTCGTAGATTAAAAAATATTCAGGGTTCCGCGATCATTGGCAACAAATTTTGGGGTTCCACGACCAAAATAGTTTGGGAACCACTGCTCTATTTGTTACTCACGGAAATTTGAAATGAAATTGAAAATCCGATGCTTTGAATTGATTTGTCTAAATCATTTTGGCATGAAGATAGTCCATATTTAGTATTCTTTATCTCAGTAAATATCTCAGGGGTGTGCGACGCGTTCCACCGCACATGTCCCCCGCCTATTCAAAGAAAAATGCTCAAAATGGGAATGTTACTCATAAAATAAATTTCTAATGTTTTTACTTTTGATACGAAACGCCGTTGAAATCAGCTACATGAGGTTTTAGGATAGAAACACCCTATTAAAATTTTAAGGGGATTGATTCCGTCACTATGACTCAGTGGCAAATAGTACGACTGATACAAATTACAAATTTTATATCGTGTGATAGGAAATTAAGCTTATAAATAATGAAAAGAGCAAAATAATGCAGAATTTTTAGGTAATGAAGTTCTGTAATAAATATATAAATAATAATTGTAGTCACAAACATTTATAGTTGATACAAAATTTCGATTGTAATTCCCAAACCCTGATAAACGTATGATTAAGTTTCCTAATTTAAAAGTTTTATTCACATTTATTCATCAGTTTGTGTGGGGGATAAAAAAGAAGCCCCGCGACTGCAAAGGGCGGCCCCTCAATCGCAACATCACACTACTTTTCGGGCATAGGTGAATCCCGCCCCAAAACTTTAAACTGTTGTAAAATCTACCTCTAAATACTGCCCCCAAAAATATATTGAATCCATATTTTAAGCGAGAAGTCGGGTTTGGTATAGTAACTTTTTAAATATATTTTTTAAATATATAAATGACATATTCATAATTGCGACAACTTTTATTTATATAACTAGGTGGCTCCGCCCCCTGCTCCGCTAACGCTTCGCCAACCCCCGGAGGATTGCTACGCAATCCTCTTTAGTTTGCTTTGCAAACAATACCGGCTTCATACACTGTAGACAATGAGAATGTGTCCTAACAACAATACTTTTTTTAGTTATATAAATTATTACTGGCAGTGCCGTCACACAAATTTATTTTTGGGATGTTGAGACAAGAAATTTCCCAACTTAACGATCCGAAATTCCGAACGTGAACGATTCAAAATTCCCAACTTAAGGACGTCGGGTACAAGCTCTAGTGTTTTACTCGTTAACTGACAATCGTTAAAAATATGAGACATCGTTCCCGGGTCATTTCTTCAAGAAAGGCCTCGAACCAAAGCGTCCTTGATGTAGTAAGTAAATACGTACCAATAACCAATCAAGGGCTCTTTGTTCGAACCAACGCCAGTAGTTCAATGTGCAGCTCTAGTGCGACGTTAATTTTAACCAGACCACACTTAACGATTCGAAATTCACAACGCAACAGTGCTAAAAAAATTCCCAGTTCCAACTTATAGACATTTGTCAGCTTTTTTATAGGTAATATTAAACAGTTATCTCGAAAGTATTGATTTATTGCACGCATGTTCCAATGCAGTGTTCTGTTTTGAGGTCTAATTTAAGTTTCATATTAATACAAGCTGGGCAATTTCTAGTCTTCCACCGCTTTCATTTGCTAATAATATTAATTTTCTTGAGACACAAATTTTCCCAACTCAGGGATTTTTAAAACTCGAACCCAACTTTTAAGGTTTCAAGTTTACAGGCCCCCTCCCCCCCACCCCCCACACACACACGTTGCCGCCGTTGTGGTGGGCCTGATAACTGGAAAAGCTCAACTGTAGAACTGCTTCAACGCAATTGTTTCTACTCATTGAAAAGCGAAACATGTGTAAACAAACAGCAGCATAAAAGCGCTAATCTTAAATTAGCCTAATTCGCCAACTTTTATTTATATAAAGTAAGATTATTGAGAATTGGCGCTAATAATAATTCCCCGTTAAAATATATATTAAGCTACAGGATGTAGATTTACATACATGTTGGCATTTTGCCAACGTTGGCATTTTGCTCCGAAATATCTTTTAATAATAATTATAGTACTTCACATAAATAGTTACATCTAATTTATTTTTTAAGATAGAATTTCAGTATTGATACCATTCAAGAAAGGAAGATTTTACGAATATAACTATATTTTTTAACGGGGAAAAAGTATAGTTTTTAACTACTTAGAGCAGTTTTAATTTATCCCTTAAAATTTTACGCGTAAAATTGACGATTATTTCAGACATTTCGTCAATTATATTTGAGACATTTCGTCAATTATTTAAAAATTTATAACTACAAACTAAATCGAAATTTCACAAACGCTCTGGATCATTTGTAGTGTACCGTCAGCCGCGACCTGAACAACCAATCAGAGTAGAGAACGCCTGTCTTCTCCGGAAGCGTAGGTGCGGGGGAAAGGGAGAGACGAAATTAACATGTAGACGCGAGGACGTCGATTTTGTAACTCTGCCGGTGTTTTTATGTTTTTGTATCACGCCTCATTAGCTGTAAGAATTTCTATTATTATTAAATCTTTA
This sequence comes from Troglohyphantes excavatus, assembly GCA_963932185.1. NCBI lineage: Eukaryota > Metazoa > Arthropoda > Arachnida > Araneae > Linyphiidae > Troglohyphantes > Troglohyphantes excavatus. The sequence goes on from OZ010669.1 coordinate 77,163,188, forward strand.
AAATCCACTCGGCTATTTGTTTGTGACGTTACAGCTTATACTAAATTGGTGCCAGCTTGTGGTATATACCGGCAGAGTTAGTGTTAAGGATCCGAAACTCGGATTAGTTCGGAAAGGGTTGCTTTCTCGGGAGAAGAGAAGCGGGCGCCGAACGGGACTCGACGTGAGTCAGCAACGGTCTGCGAGCGGAGGCGGGACAGCCAGTTTTCGAAACCGAAAGCGCTCAGCAGAGAGGGGTGCACCCTGCACCAAAAAAGAATTCTCCAACGTAATACTGGAGGTGAGACTTGTCCAAGTCTTGGGAGACTCGCCTGGAGTCTGAGGTGTCCCTGCTGTGGAACTGTGCGCCAGCACAAGGAAGCCAGCCGGCTTGGAAGTTCCAGGATACCGGAGTATAGGAAGCTCATCCGAGCAGTTGTTTTAGCGGACATCGCTAATAGGAAGTTCCGGGGGACCGGAATATACAGATGTGGAGGCTTGCCATGACGAGCCAGTGGTAACGGCATCGCCAAAAGTGGATTCCGAATCGAAACCGAAAGTTTTTCAGGAGGACAGCGGACACCAGTTTCCCGCGTGCCTTTTTTGAAATTGGAAAGGGTGAAACATTCATCCAGCAGTGTCGTCTCGGGTGACGATTTTTGGAGCTGAGAGAGGTGTGGTTCTTGATGTATGGCGGTTGAACAGTGTCAACAAAGTGGTAAGTGCCTTAGCTTTATCTCAGAGGTGTGACTTGTTCTAATTTTGGTTCTTTTTTATTTTTGGCGCACTCCTTGTGTGGGAAAATTTTGATTTTACATTTTTTTGTTTGTATTGGGCCAAAATGTCATATTTTGCTAAATTTAAAAAACAAGACCTGCAATCTCTTGCGGAGGAGTTAGGTCTGACAGTAGCTCCTGGTTCTAAAATTCGCGATCTAAAAAACCTTATAATGAAAAGTAGTAATTATGACGAGGAATTTTCTAGGGCTCTCTTGGAATCTCTGGTTCAAGATAGGTTGAAAAATGAGGAGCGCGAAGAAACCATTCGTTTGCAAAATGCCGAACGCGAAGAAACCATTCGTTTGCAAAATGCCGAACGCGAAGAAACCATTCGTTTGCAAAATGCCGAGCGCGAAGAAAAGGAGAGGGAAAGAGTTTTTGTTTTAGAAAAACTTAAATTAGAAGCGTCTAATCGAGAGGCGTCGCAAACTAATGATTCAACAGGTGTGTCTAACAGATCCCAACCTGACATACAAAAATTAATTCCCAAATTTGACCCTGATCAATCAGACATTAGTTTGTATTTAGTAATATTTGAGAGACAGGCAAAACGTGCAAATATTCCATGTTCTGATTGGGTATCTTCGTTGTTAAGACTTTTGCCCATAGAGATAGTTCAGTTAATTGCGCGTGAACCAGAAGAAGAAGCCGAGGATTATGAACATATTAAGAAACTTCTCCTCAAGAGGTTTAAAATGAGTGCAGAAACTTTTAGGCAAAAATTTGTGCAGCACCAAAAAAAGTCAGAAGGTACATGGAGAGATTTCGTTTTTGAAATCAGAAACTATTTAGAGGAATGGTTAGATGGGTTGGAAATTAGGGATTTTGCTTCTTTAAAGGACTTAATGATTGCCGATCAGGTAAAAAAACGTGTAGGGGTAGAAGTTAAAGAACACTTCATAGATGATTGGGTAAATATTAAAACATCTTCTGTTTTAGCTGACCTTTTGGATACGTACGATGATGTTCGTAAAACAAAAAAAAGACCCAACGATAAATATCAAAAGATAGAGAAAAGTCAGGTTAATATTAAAAAAGAAAACAAATTCGAAACTACAAAAGCTTCGCCTAACGAAGAATTTAAAAATAAAAGAAATTATGAGGGTTTCGATAAAAGAAAAACTCCCAAGTGCTATGAATGTAACAGTCCAAATCATTTGAGATATAATTGCCCTATTATTCTCAAACAAAAAAGAGAGTCCGCTTCGGTAACAGAAAATGTCAATTTTATTAAAGATAGTAATACCAACCAGTTTTTAGTTCCTTATCTAAGTAGCGGCTACGTAAATGATCTTGATATAACCTTTCTAAGGGACACTGGGTCTTCTTTAGATGTAGTTTGTCGTAAATACGTTAGCCCGGATTCTTACACAGGAGAAACGGTGTGGGTGAAACAACCCTTAGATATAAATCAAATATCTTTGCCTCTGGCGATCGTGGAATTAAACGGGGAATTTGGTACGGTAAAAACAAAGGCCGCCGTTTGCGCAGACTATTTAGATGAAGGTAGATATATTTTAGGAAATAGAACTGCGGTGTTGATTGAGGAAAAAAAGGGATTTGATTTCTCTTTCAGTGAGAACTTAAATGCGATTCAGACTCGATCTCAAAAGAGACGGAATGAATTAGAAAATAGTAAAGAAAAAAAGGGGAATGTAGAAGGGGAAAATCAGGCATATGTGGGAGAAGTAGATATTAATGGGGAATACGAAGTGGAGCAAATTGAAATACCAGACGTGGAAGTAAACGCTCCTGAATTGACTCTCATTAATGTTAATGCCTCTGATTTCCGAAAGGCTCAACAAAAGTGTTCAAATTTAAAAGATCTCTTTGAGATGGCTGTCAAAGATATCTCTGCTCCTGAAAAAAACACTTATTCTGTTGAAAATGGATTATTGTTAAAGTGTCAAAAAGACCGTCTGGGTAACCTTAAGAAAATGTTGGTTGTGCCATTGGAGTTTCGCGAAAAAATTAAAACCTTGTGTCACGAAGGAACTTCGGCTCATATGGGTACCACTAAATCAAAGGATAAGTTAACCAGATATTTTTTTTGGCCTGGTTGTTTCAGGGATATGGAAGAATTTGTTAGAACATGCGATCAGTGCCAAAGGGCAGGAAAACCGAATGATAAAAAGAAAGCTCCCCTTAAGTTAGTCCCTGTAATACAGGAGGTATTCTCTAAGATAAACATTGATGCTTGCGGTCCGTTTCCAATCAGTCCAAATGGAAACCGTTATGTGATAACAGCAATATGCATGTCCTCAAAATACCCTGAGGCTGTACCGGTAACAGACATCCGCTCTGTAACGGTTATTGATGCGCTGCTAAATATTTTCAGTCGCATGGGTTTTCCCAGAGAGTTACAAGTAGACCAAGGGACTTCGTTTACAAGTGTTCTGACAACAGAGTTTTTTGATCGTTTTGGTATTAAAGTAAACCATAGTTCGGTATATCACCCTCAGTCAAATCCCGTGGAACGTTTTCACAGAACTATAAAACGTCTTTTGCGTGCGCTGTGCGTAGAAGCCGGGCCAGACTGGGAAAAACATATTCCCTCGGCTTTGTTGGCTCTGCGTACAGTAACGCACGAGAGTACGGGATTTTCTCCCGCGGAACTGGTTTTCGGAAAAAATCTACGGACTCCGGAAACTTTGCTCTACGAGCATTGGACTGAGCCTGAAGGGGAAAATGAACTCGTAACTGAATATGTGTTCCAATTAATAAATCGATTAAAAAGATGTCAAGAGGTAGCGGTGTCAAAAATGGAGGACGTTCAAGTCAAACGAAAGGCTTGGTATGATAGAAACGCAATAAAGCGGGAGTTTAAAGAGGGCGACTTAGTTTTGGTATTGGCAACAGGCAAACCAAATAAAATGGCCGTGCATTGGGTTGGTCCTGGAGTTATTCGTAAGAAAATATCTGATACTAATTATGTAGTGGAGTACACAGGGAATAAAAATAGGTCTCAGATTTATCACATTAACATGTTAAAACCGTATTACAAAAGACCAGAAAATGTAAATCTTTTAGTTAATGAAGTAGATGAGGTTTCTGTTGATCATGAATTTGATTTTCCTTTTTTGGATAGCAATCCCACTATTTATGATTTTCGAGAGTTGGTTGACTCAAGTGATTTAGATAACCTTCTAGAACCCCAACAAATTACTCAACTTAGGGAATTATTAAATAGGTATTCAAAGAGTTTCTCTAATGTGCCCGGATTAACTGATTTAGTCACTCACGATATAGAACTAATTGGTAATAAACCTATTAGGTGTAAGCCATATCGAACTTCACACAGGCAAAATGAGATATTGAGGACCGAAATTCAGAGAATGTTAGATATGCACATTATAGAAGTGGGAGAATCGGATTATACTTCTCCAATGATTTTAGTAGAAGCTCCTGGCAAAGATCCAAGGCCGTGCGTAGACTACCGCCAATTGAATCTGGCAGTGCGTACCGAATTTTTCCCTTTGCCTAATATTGAGGAAAGAGTTGAACAAGTTTCGGCTGCAAATTTTATAACGGTTTTGGATTTTGCAAAAGGGTACTGGCAGATACCTTTGAGTCCTAAGGCGCAGCGATTTGCGGCGTTTTGTACAAATTTTGGTACTTATAGACCCCTTCGAATGAGTTTTGGATTAAAGAACGCGCCTTATTTCTTTAGTAGGCTAATGGCAGAACTTTTAAAAGGGTTCGATGAATTCGCTGTACCGTATCTAGACGATATAGCAATATTTTCGAAAACATGGGATTCACATTTGAGGCATTTAAGCTGTGTACTTGATCGTATTGCAGAGGCTAAACTGACCATTAAACCCTCTAAATGTAAATTTGCTCAAAATCATGTAAAGTACTTGGGGCATATTGTGGGACATGGATTTCGTAGTCCTGCAGAAGCTAAAATTCAAAGCATTTTAGATTTTCCGTCTCCGCGCACTAAAACTCAAATTCGGGCTTTTTTAGGGCTAGCGGGTTATTATGGCAGGTATATCTCCATGTACTCTGTTATCGCTGCACCGTTAACAAACGCTCTAAAAGGAAAAGAAAAAAAATGCGAAATTGTCTGGACAGACGAGTGTGAGAAAGCTTTTCAGGAATTAAAGTTAAAATTAACTAACAAGCCTGTTTTGTATGCCCCTAACTTTCAACAGGAGTTTATTGTTCAGACTGACGCTTCCGATATAGGCATGGGAGTGGTTCTCTCTCAACTAAATGATCAGGAAGAAGAACATCCTGTTCTATATTTAAGTAAAAAATTTTCTAATGTAGAAAGAAAATATGGTACTACTGAAAAGGAATGTGCTGGTATTATATTTGCCATAAAGAAACTCCATTACTACCTAGATGGACAAAAGTTTACTGTGATGACAGATCACAATCCTTTAGTATGGTTGAGAACAAATGCCAGTTCTAACCCACGTTTGATGCGATGGGCTTTGGCACTTCAGCCTTATGACTTTAAAATTATTCATCGCTCTGGAAAAAGTAACATGAATGCAGATGGACTCAGCCGCATAATAGCTGAAGATTAATTAATGTATACAGTGAATTCTTAATAGTATATTTGTGTCCTCAATTGTTCATAAATGTGTATTTTATTTTGAAAAAAAAAAATTGTTAATTTTACTGTATGTATTGTCATGGTCACAAATACTTGGTTTTCATATGTAGTTGAAATAACTTTGAAAAGTAATGAAATTTTTGTGATTTGTGTTTTTGGTGTAATATAAATCAATATTTACTGTCATAAATTTGTTTTGTATGTGCTTTCCCACACAAGTGTCTAAGTTAATAAGATTCTTAATTAAAAACTTTAAGTAAGATTTAACTGAATTGTAAACGTTTTTGAATTTTTAAGTCACAACCTCAGGGTAAAGTTGAGGTACTAATGCTAATAGATTTTAAGTGCAAATTTCAGGTATCAGTAAACTTCTGAAGAACTGTATATGATGAACAATGTCAGCGACGTCTGACGGAACAAAGACATGACTAGAGAAAATCCATTTCTCAAGAAAACTTTTCAAAAATGTGAAAAGTTCTGGTAAGAGGGGAGGAGTGTTGTACCGTCAGCCGCGACCTGAACAACCAATCAGAGTAGAGAACGCCTGTCTTCTCCGGAAGCGTAGGTGCGGGGGAAAGGGAGAGACGAAATTAACATGTAGACGCGAGGACGTCGATTTTGTAACTCTGCCGGTGTTTTTATGTTTTTGTATCACGCCTCATTAGCTGTAAGAATTTCTATTATTATTAAATCTTTAAAATCCACTCGGCTATTTGTTTGTGACGTTACAGTAGGCAATAGTTTAATATATACCCCTAATTTTTTATTTATTTTTTTGTAGAAAATTGGAAGACAAATATACAAAAATGTATGAATTGTTTTCTAAATTTTCTAAAATCATGACTTTAACATAAAATAACGTCTAATATACTGATCGTATTGAAAAACAAAAATATTCATCTTATTACCCAAACATTTCTTAATAAACTGGCATAATTTCATAATTTTAGGACATTTACTTTTTGAGATGCAAGCGGAACAATGAGACAAAAAATCGCAAATTAAAATTTTCTCGAAATATCCGACATTTTTATCCTTCTTCGCTATTTTTTATACCTATCTTAATTGACCATATCTAATTTAATTGTAAAGATAGAAATATAATCTTTATAACATCAGAAAGAAGAAGTTTTAACGAACATTAATATATTTTTTTGAATAAGAGAATATGTAATTTTAAATGACTCGTTATAGCAATTTAGAAATCACGTTTCAAAAATGAGGGTGAAAAAACTTCAAAAAGTGGAGCGTGTTTAAATGTTTAAAAAATTTATAAATCCAAAACTAATTCGAATTTTAAAAAATGCTTACTTGGATTTCCAGTTCAAACCTATTTGTACACTCCCTAAAAAAATTAGGTCTCTCCTCTGAATAGTGTTTCAGAAACTCGACGGACAAAATTACTTGTAAGCGAAATTTTATCAACGACGACTTTAATATTAAATAACTTATAAACTAATAACAGTATTCAAACAAAAATATATTCTTCTTATTTATCAAACATTTCTTAACAAATTCACTTAATTTCGTAATTTTAGGACTTTTACATTTTGAGATACGATCTGAATAACATTGAAAGAACTAAAAATTCCTCCTAAGGCTTACTTTTTTTTAAAATAGAGAGATTAGCTCAATTTAGACAAAATTTAAAATATACGGCAATTCTCCATTGTTTTGAGAATCTCGCTTTATAATAACAGTTTCAACACAGCTGGTGCCCTCTTGGAGAAATCGTTTGTGACTTCACATCCCCTTTCGAGCTGTCGTTTTGAGAATCTTGCATGGCAATAACACTTTTTCTCACTGACATTCAACCGAAGATGACCAGAACATGCTAGCGGCCAATTATTTTTACAACAATGAAAATTAATTAAATTTTCTGTTATTCAATTACTTTTTAATTGAATGGCATGCTGTAAACAGATCTCAATTGAAAACAATAAGTAAATAAAAAATAATAATTAAAAATAAATATCTTTTTATGGAACTTTTTTCATTTGTGCACGAGTCTCAATTTTACAATATGTTCGGGAGATATTATTATGTGTTTTGTTCAATTTAAAAACAATATACCGGCACATCTGTAAAAATATTTTTTCAAAAGTTCAATCAAGAAGCAATTAATTAAATGTTCCATAAAAAAAATCAAAAAGAGGAAATAATGCAGGAAGACATGTATCATTTACAAGCTGCTGTGCCTGTCAAATATTTTTATTTGTGTCAGTACTCCAAAGTACATTTTGTGCACACCATTCAAATAGTCAACTAAATGATCAATTTTAATTACATCAGAAGTATAGATACTTTTCTGTAACACATCGAATTTTCCTTCACTCTGTAGTATTGGTCATGCCAACGCTGGAGGTTACCGAGATCTACTTGTTTCTATAGCAGACAACTAAAGCGAAGGCATGCCTATATCAAATATGTACTGTTTACTATAGACTTTGAACTATTATCAGGTGTTTCGAATCTGTTTTTTAGAGCTAACATAAAGCCAATTTAAGAGAGTTACGAAGTTTCTTATTGCATTGAAGAAATCTTATTATATTAGTTTTCAATTTGATAAAAATTCTGTTCACAATAATTATGTAAAGGAAAATGGAAATGGCCTTGTAAGGACTGATCTAAATCTCTGATGAGCGTTGATAAAATTTGTTTTTTAAAAACCCTACATCACCTAAAATAATTTTGAGATTTCTTCACTGATTGATTTTATTTAAAGATAATATTATTATATTTGTTACTGACTGAAATAAATGACTTTAAGTAACATTTATTTTTAAATAATAATTAAACCATTGCGGCTTTTTACGAAAACAGCTGTTGTTCAATGTCATTTCTAGTAAACGTCAAGAAAATCGCCTGCTTTCATATAAACACTTATGGCCAATTTGGCTACCTAGACCACACGAACTTACCCATTAGGTGTAAAGCCTTTGGCGCTTGGACAAAATAGCAATTCATGACATTTAATAGCTAAAATCTTGATATGAAAAAACGAGAATTATATTATATACGTTATCTTAAGTTATCTTTGCCTTATATGTCCTTCAGTTTTCAAGGACATTTAACAGCATTAGGTAAAATATAATACTAACATTAATTAACGAATAACAATGGAATTTTTGTTTAATTTATGTTAATAATTTGACGATCGTTTCGTCAATTACTCACACTGTTAAAAATAGGTATTTAAAAATAGGTAAAATGTACTTATCTTTTAATATATTCGCTCCGATTTCAATTTTGAAAAAGACGTACTTAAAAATGTGTACAATGAATAAAAATAGCAGGTGTTAGCCTACATAGGCTGCCTTCATAAATCACTTTCAATAAATATCGATGATAATTACGACCAAGACTTACCGGGAATCAAACCCACATATGCAGGCACCACTGTCCAGAACCTTATCCATTAAGCTACCATGGCGACGTGAAGAAGTCATAAACAGAATAAATATTAAAAAGGTATGCCAAAAGAATCGAAATTAAGATAATTGAATTGTAATAACTCAATTTTCCATGTAAGCAATCGACATAAATAATGTGAAAAATCATCTTCTGAACAAATATTTTAAGTTTGTCAGGTTGCTTTGTTAAGATGGCTTGAACAGAAGCTGATATTAGCAATATTAAATCACACTGATCATTTTTGAGAAAGTATGGTTACCTCAATTTGAGTACGTCATCGCTCATTGACGGTACAATGGTACTCAAAGAAAAACGAGTGCGCTCATGTACTGATTTTTAAGCATCGTTTTTTTTACAGTGAAATTTTAAAAATCTAAACACACACCCCATCCTTTTTTTTTCTTATTCCGATGAATAAGAAATTTGCGTAAGTAAATCATAAAAAATAAAAATAATAAAAATTATATTTTCTTAAGGTAAAAAAAAAATTGTTAGTTTTCTGGACGCCAGATAACTTATGATCGTTGAGCGAATATATCTTAGATATGAGTAAACACAATTAAACAAAAATTCAATGGCAGTTTAAATAAAAATATAATAAAATATTTAATTTTCTCAACTTATTGGGATTTTTTCGGCGAGTAGTCATTCAAAATGGCGAGGCTCTGGGCTGTGACTTGTGTCGCACCCCCCTGAGGACGACCCGGTATCTAACATAAAGTTCCCGTTTTCAGCAAAAAGTGATCCTATGTTTTTCCCGTGGATACAGGATAATAAAAAGCAAAAGAATATACGGAATTCGTTATCAGTTTTCTAGAAAAAAGTTTAAAGCAGTCAATTTGTTTATCTACAAACATCGCCAAGAAAGGGAATACTAATACGCAAGGGAAATCTTCAGAGACCATGCGTTGCAGGCATGCTGAACACAAGCTCCTCCATGTGATAGTTGCGTGGAGCTGAAGCGACGACATCGTGAATATATGTGTGACAAGTTCTAGGCTACAGGGCATTAGCATTTAATCGTAAATTTAGACTACCTAAAATTGACAGTTTGGAGGATTGCAAGGATTTTTGTTTTAAATCGGATTATATTCAACACACAATCACTATTGTAACGAACTTGCTTTTTTAATATTTTTCTTAGACACTGCTATATAATTGTTATTTATCAATAAATTGTTAATTGCATATATTTTTAAAAAAATAACAATTTTATTACTATTTAAAATTGAATTAACATAATTTTCTAGAGAAAAAAAAATTATGTCTAAGGTTTTATTTGGGATATTGGTAGAAAATGTTAACTTGGAATCCTATGGGGGGGGGGGGGGGGGGGCTGGAGCTTCCTGAGCCCCTCCCTTTTGATTCGCCTATGACTGCATTAAAGTACAAAAGCCGGACAAGACCAAACAGCTAGTTTGTAATATTTGTGTCATAATAATAATATGACGATTAAAATTTAAATAATTTCAGCAATCAATGGTAAATACCAAATAATTGCTTTTTTTTATTACTAACAAAGAAGTGTAAAACTCGCAAGAAAATTTTAGTGTTTAACCTTCTAATAGTATATGGACATATTGACGCTGACAAAACTTCACGGGATATATCAGCGCACTTCCAAAACAGCAACAAGGTATTAGTTGTTGTCTTGTTGTAACAAGAAGGTATCGGTTTGTGACTTGTGTAACATCTTCTTGTTACGGTTCAAACAAGAAGAAATTCTTTGTTGCAACAAGGAATGAATTGTTTCTGAGAGCGTAGCGCTCGTTAAATTTGTGGTGGTCCAAACGTCATCAGTGAAACGTTTTCAATCCTATTTAGGTGAGTGGCGTAGCACCTCATGCGTTGTTCTCGTCGCCTGACCATGGTTCAAAATGACAAGACTGTGTTCCCGGGTCTTTCCTCCTGGATAGACCCGAATTGTCACTACACTGTTAAAAAAAATCAGACTGAAAACAGCAGACTGTCCGGGTAACAAATTGTGCCACGACAGTGTGTCGTAAAACTTAAAACTTCAATGTGTTTATTTCAATTAACAGCATGTGATTTTATTTTACAACATGTGCTGCTAACGTATTTACAGCAAATGTGCCTAAATTTAACAGCATGTGATGTTTTATTACAACATGTGCTGATTACGAATTTACAGCAAATGTGCCTAAACATTACAGCAAGTGACGTTTTTTTTACAACATGTGCGGATTACGTATTTACAGCAAAAATTGTCAAAAAAATTACTGGTTGGGTTTGGCAATTTTTTAAGATACTTTAATTTTAATCATAGATAAGGAAAGCATATTTCTGAAAGTGATTACAAAGTAGTACATTTCACACACTTATTTTAATTCAGTTAAATTTTTTTTCTAATTTCAAGCAAACAATCTTTCAAATCTGATATATTTTTTCTTAAAAACAGGATTTGGAAGAAACAAAAATAAGATTTGAAAAATTGTTTGCTTGTAATTAGTCAAAAAAAAATTTAGCTGAATTTAAATAAGTCTGTGAAATGTATTATTTTTTAATCACTTTCAGAAATATGCTTTTTTTTATCTGTGATTAAAATTAAAGTATCTTAAAAAAATTACCAAACCTAACCAGTAATTTTTTTTTATTTTCATTAGTCATAAATTATACTTATGTGTATTTTAAGTTCAAATTTAATTGAACATATAGATTTTTATATTTATTATCAGATTTCATAGTTTTACTATTATATAGTCAAAACAAATACTATACTACACATATGATAATTTTACGTCCTAAACCTTTACCTTGGGTACTTGTTATTCGACTGCCGAATTCTGGGTGTGAAGTTTGGTCGTGAAATTTTTCTTGTAATTGAAAAGATAGGCAATCTAATATTTCACGATTTTTAAAAATATATATATTACTTACACCAGCAGCTCTTATAAGTTGGCAGACGACCTTGCATGAATTAACTTGGTTAATATGCCCTAAAAGGACTGCCAGGGTGATCGCAAACTGATTAAAAAATTCATGAAAACTGCAGATATTCACTTAAAACTATATTAAAACCATGTTATTAAAGCAATTAAAATTCAGAATCACAATCACTCCTGGTAAAAGCTATATTTCGTGGTCAAATAAGAACGATACAAAAAATTATTTTTATACCAAATGAAAAATACCAGATATTTTTTCATAAATACTTTATTCAGGCCTGGCAATTATGTATTGAATAATAACATATGTCAAAGAAAAAGTACTTAGTTACATATACCAAATTTCAACACCAACACTTTTATGAAAATCTAGATGGATAATTAAAAAAAATTTAAAAAATTCTTATTTTTTTTATAATTGTATATAAAATAGCTAAATTGTACCTTATTCTCAATTGTACATATTTTCAAAATTTTAATTTGTACATATACATACTCTTGGAACACTTAGTGCATTATTACTAGTTTGAGGATTTTACATAAAATAAGCTATTCCATCAGCCCTGAGTAAGCATCCTTCTCAAGTACACAGTGGAGAAACCATCATTTGTGAAAAAGTAAAGTCATTTTCATGGTTTCAAAATCCCCCTTCTTCCAGTAACTCTTAGCCTTTTCTAACTTGCAGATACATCTATCATGGTTCCAAACTTTTACGAGAGGCATGACGAATTCTGAAATTGAAAAAGGTACATTATTCACTGGTGTAACTAGCCTCTATTTCCAATGTGGCTATAGCCCCCTTTCCAACAATCCTCATAGAATTCGAGTACTTTAAATTTATAATATGAAATACACAAACGTAGAGAAATAAAAAAAATAACGAGTTTTAAAACGTTGTTAGGCAAGGTTTCACAGGAAATGAGCATACACATTTCCCCAATTTGTAGCTTGTAAAGTTTAAAATTAGTTTTGGTAAGATAGCCTTACTTACATTTATGGCATTGGGAAAAGTTATATTTAATATTATTTTATATATAATATTATAATATAATATAATATTATAATTCTTATAAACGATTATTAATTTATTTTTTTTAAGTAATAGAGATTTAAATAAAAAAATACAAAAAATTCCAGCATTACATAACACGCTTTATTAAAAAATATATTAATTAATTTTCTTTCATATTTACTAACTTATAACCATTGTTTGTGTTCTAAAAAGTTAAATTTGAACCGGTTATTCTCTATTACAATACTTTACAAAACTTCTTTAAAAAACATTATTAGGGGAGGGAGTATGAATCACTCAGACACAGCGTCCGGTAGCCCAAAAGATTAATTTCTTATGATTGAATGCTTAATTTGCACAATATACTGACAAAAGGGTTGGAAATTCTGCATGTATTCCTAGAATTACACTGAACATCAGTGGTAACAGAGAATAATATGTTCAAATGCAATGACCAGTTCCTCTGATTTTTCACCAAATCTCTACCTTTTTCATCAACCGTGCAGGAGAAATTAAAATAGTTCTGTTATTGGCAACAAAACCGATTGCCACAAAATTTATTGGCCTGTATGGATAAAAGTTCTCCCACACGCAGCGTTGTCAAGGTGCAAGTCAATGCATTTGAAGCTGTTATTCTCTATTGCTATACATATTTACAAAACTTCTTTAAAACAATATAATTACACCAAAATGCATTGACAGTTTGGTTTGTATTGGTTAATTAAACACTAGAGCTGCACAGTGTGCTATTGGTCTATATCGAAGGAAAGACCCGGGAACACATACACACACAGATTCATACATGCACCTCGTTATTTTAGAACCATGGTCAGATGACGAGGAAACACCTGAACTGGCACCCAACGCCTTCACTAGACGTTGGAACTTTGGATTCCGATCAGATTTATCGTGCACCAGTCCCGTATACACGCCGTTAATTTTTGCGAATGTTCTGGACGACTTTTCTAGTATTTTGTAGCAAAGCTGGCAATCCTCCGATCGCAAGATCACTACTTTTTAGTTTTCTTTGTCAAGTCCATCGCCTAGGCTCGAACCAGGAATCTTCATATTCCCAGCTGACGCCTTTAACCGCTCGGCCACGGAGTCCTCCAAAATGCATTGACAGATGATCACCCTGATTTATCATAATAGAATCCAAGGCCTCCTTGGCCGAGCGGTTAAGGCGTCGGCTGGGAATCCGAGGATTCCTGGTTCGGTCCTAGGTGATGGACTTGACAAAGAAAAGTAGAAAATGGTGATCTTGTGATCGGAGTGTTGCCAGCTTCGCTGCAAAGTACTAGAAAAGTCGTCCAGAACATCCGCAAAAATTAACGGCGTGTATACGGGACTGGTGCACGATAAATCTGATCGGGGTCCAAAGTCCCGACGTCTATTGAAGGCGTTGGGTGCTAGGTCAAGTGTTCCCTCGTCATCTGACCATGGTTCTAAAGTAACGAGGTGCATGTATGAACGTGTTTCCGGGTCTTTCCTTCGAGATAGACCCCGAACCGTCGCCAATAGCACACTGTGCAGCTCTAGTGCAAACGTTAATTAACCAAACCAGAATAGAATCCTGTTTTCTTTTTTTGTGGTTAAAGTTTGGAAAGAAAACCACACAGTTTCAAAATAAAAAAAAAATCTTATTTATTTTCTTAGTCGCAGGCGAAAGTCTAAATAAGTGCACATTTCATTTAGTTCGTTAAATTCTTTTTGTTGTATAGTATCCTTTAACAAAAGTATAGTTTTTATAGAGAGACAAATTAGATAAAATCACAATCTTAATTTCCCTTCTGTACATTAGTGGTTTGGTTTGTTTTTGTTGATTAACGTCGCACTAGAGCTGCACAGTGGGCTATTGGCGACGGTTCGGGGCCTATCTCGAAGGAAAGACCCTGTAACGATGCCTCGTAGTTTTGAACCATGGTCAGATGACGAGGACAACACATGAGCTGGCACCCAACGCCTTCAATAGACGTCGGGAACTTTTGGAACCCGATCAGATGTATCATGCACCAGTCCCGTATACACGTCGTTAATTTTTTGTGGATATTCTGGACGACATTCTAGTATTTTGGTAGCGAAATTGGTAACCATCTGATCGCAATATCACTACTTTTTTTTACTATTCTTAGTCTAGTCCGTCGCACAGGTTCGAACCGGGAACCCTCGGATTCTCAGCTGACGCCTTAATCCACTCGGCCACGGAGACCTCAGTACATTAGTGAACAAAATAACCAGAAAATATGCTTTTAAATTTTCTTATCAAACACACATAATTTTTCTGTATAGTTAATAATTCAAATAAAAGTCTGATAATCTAGCATTTTCAAGGTACTGTCTGTAAAATAGGTACTACGACGGTTGGGGTCTACTGGGGCACATATGTTTTAAATATTTCTGTAAAACTATCACTTCTGAAACAAAAAGTTATACCTATTTCACATTATAAAAAGTACCTTTAAAATAAACAGAAAAACCTAAAAAAATAATTCAAATTTCCTTAAATAAACAAAATATTATTAAATTTATAACTTTATTTATAAATTATATTTTTAATCAGTATAGTTAGTTTCAAGTAATCCTCAAATAGAATATTAACTCATTGGTCGATCGCAAACATGCTAAACCCATGTTTAACGCTGACCCGCGAACGACGTTTCGCTTGTCTTCAGATTTTCCGAAAAGCCGGTATGTTTACAAAACAAGCCCAACGCTTATTGCCCAACCTGGACAGAATCTAGATATTAGGCCTAATGTTTTCAAATAGAGGAAAGTTTAAATATCATAAGAAATAGAAATAACGTTGATCCAGAGAATAAATAAACACAAGTCATGAAATAATATGTGAAAAGATTAAATAAATCACTTACTTTTCTTTCAAAACAGTTCCTTTCACACACGACAGACATGGTTTGGGCAGACGCGGACATTGAAATAGTCTCACACTCAGATTAATTGAAATAATAATAACATCACAATTTGTGGTTATCACGAGCGTCCCTAGCGGATTCTTACACATTCTGAAGTAAATGGATAATACAACTTTTAGATGTTTTAAGCACATACAAAGCTCTCTGTTGTAGGAATAGAAAGCAGCATGGTAATTTTGAAAAATAACAGAACTATTGGCTGTAAATATTGGGAACAGTGCAGTCTGTGTCAGATATATCGCAATTTGTGCAGCTATTGTACATGTATCATGCTGTAAATTTACGTTTTTTTTAACAGTGTAGTAGCCTCATTATGCAACTCTAGTGGTACATTAAGCTAATTGAATACGTGCCACTATCACCCATGCCATTTACTTCCATGATAAAAGTAGTGCCAGTTGTGCCCAGGCCTTTGGTGATGATTGGAAAGCATGCAGAACACCTGCTGCAATGCACAAAGTCGTATTGTCGTATACACTATGCACCAGTGGTTTTCCAGATTGGTTTTTCATTGGCCATTTTGGCTTGGCTGGAAATGTAGACCGCAATCTTTTATTTGCATCCTAAAATTCCAATTTTGAATTTAAAATGTATAGGAAAGCGGTTCCATGTAATGAAATAAACTCCATTATTTTAACAAAAAACATACTGCAGAAAACTGCATAAATTTAGGTTCTAAATAATTAAAATGGAGCTACTTCCGAACGCAACCCTTTAACGCAGAGTTGGAGGAAAGGAGAACAACTAAAGCTGATTCTTCTTCTTTCAATAACAATCACAAACAAATATTTTTCGCGTAACTGGCACTACTTTTAACATGAATGCAAGTGCCACGGGCGCAAATGGCGCAACACCAAATTAACCGACCAGAAATGGAGTTATCTTTTTACACATTCGTTTATGGAGTGCGTGTTCGGCATCCATCCGATAGGACGAAGAACTCCATTCAATGATCAGCCGATACTATTTCACCACTGAAAGATATTTTTAGAACCTCGGCTACGGAAATAGATACAACTTATCACCACCCTTACACTTTGTTTATTTTCTTGCTTTCTCTAACAGGATGCGCCGGCAAGATAAGGGAGCATTCATTTACTACGTCACGCTATTTTTCATACTATTTTTTACTCCCTCCCACCCAACCTATACCATAAAATTTGGCAGTTTTGTTTAAAATAGTCATTAAAATTTCCACTCTGTGTATTTTACCAAACATTCAATTAGAAAGATTGTGAGTTCAATTCAAAGGATTTGTGAAGCAAATTGCAGTTTTTTCCCTAGAAAGTTTTGCTACGTCGCACAACCTCTGATACCCCTTCCCCGTGTGTCCCCCATTCCCCCATGCATTTGTGTCGTCGCATCCTCCATTTTAGTAGGGAAAGTCATACTACGTAAGGTTGTCATGGCAACGATGCAGCCCATTTCTAACTTCACATTTAAGCTGCAGTTTTGATTGAAATGAAGTTTTTCCCCCTCTTGAATTTGTGCATTACGGCAACAGGTTTGCTATTTATCGGAGATTTTTTTTTTACTTACCGTAGAAATTTCATCTTCATTTCCAATTCTAATCTTCATTTAAGAAAATAAGTAAAATATATAACTTTAGTTTTAAAATACACTAATAAAATGAGGTGCAGCCCGGCTGTACTTGCTGTACCCCACAAGCCAATTCTGTCAACTGACCTTTGTACCACGTGACTGCGAATGTCGAACTTGACTGGAGTATTGCTTTCGCCGCAAATTCCAAATTGAATTATCATATGGGAATAAATAACATGTCAACCTGTAGAGGTAGGCGAAACGCTTCGACCAGGCTGATTGCAAACCCAGTACTCCTTCTGGTCTTTGCACCGCATGGAGAGAAATGGCGCACTTTAGCTGCAGTATACGATATCGTCTTATAACACCGCGGAAAATCAGCTTTTGATGATAAATAATTAACTATCCTGTAGAGAAAGATGGGTCGAGTCAACCAAATTAATCATTTATCCCCCCCCCCCCCCACACACACACATACCTTGGCTTGTTTACCGCGTGGAGCCTAACAGTATTCACGAACCAAACGTTAAGGTGCTGTGCGACCTGTACCTGCCCCAATTTTTTTAAATCCACTTTTAGAATGAATATTATTTTTCTTTTTGATGATAGGAGATTGATCCTAAAATTAAAAGTGGAAGACCTTAAAATAACCTTTAAAAGAAACAATATTAAAAAAATGTGCTAAATTGGGAGAATTTTTTTTTTTAAAGAAACAAGTGGAAAATTTCTAATTATTTAATATTAATTTTATATTTAAAAGTAAAAGTCAAAATCTGTGCAAACATTGAAGTATATTTTTAATAAATAGGCACCAAATTCAAAAATAAGTATAAAATTAATATTAAATAATTATTTCCAACTTATTCCTATTATTAAAAGTTTTTTTTTCTCCTTTTGAGCACATTTTTCTTCTTGAAGGCGATTTATATCGCAATTTTTTATTCGACCTCTGTCGGAATCAAGCGGAGTATACACTCCATTCAACCAAGCCTTTGATTGTCGCATGCTTGGACAGCAAAACCATGAAAAACAACATCAAACTGCACACACACAAAAATCCCTCTAAAAAAACTTTCTTGACCTACTGAACGTGCTCGTGACCTGTTCACGTCACGTGACTCGACCCATCTCACTTTCACGGTCCATCGCAGGTCACAAGAAAACCAGGTTGTGTATTTTCGGCCGTCTGGTGAAGACTACAGATGCGAGGGGGGAAAATAACTGTGTGTTCTTTATCGCCTGCTCTTTTAAATGAATAGAAACGACTGTTCTTGAGTTTTATGAATATCATGTTATATTACTCATTCGTTCGTTTCAGGCGTATACTTTCTCCAGTCTTTAAAATACTTTTAAAATTCTTTCTACTGAACAGTTATTCCTATTTATGCTCTTTCCTTCATTTTTTATTCTAATGGAGAAAAAAAAATTAATCGCTCTTGGATATGCAAGAGCGTTTAAAAAAAATAAAATCGATGTTTTTTAAACACAAGATCATTTTGTTCACGTTTATTTTAATGAACAGGTAATTAAAGAACGGGTCGTTATGTTATCGCCTGAGTGGCACCAATGCAGTGCAAAAGGTTAAAAGGGCACACTAATTATTTTTGTTAACGAGAAAATACTTTTATCATATTACAAAATTAACGTTTATTATTTAATCTTATTATTTATTATTACCCTCACAACACCAACAATGTTCAATTATAGAGGTTATTCTTACATGTAAGTTATCAATTCTTAGTTCTTTTTAATTATGAACCAAGAAAATGAACTGAAATAATTGAGTAGCCTAGGTGCAAAAGCAGCTATATATACATTTAACGTTTTTTTAGTAAATCGCGGAAAACTGTCAAAACTTAACTATTATTAATAAATTAATATATATTTTTTTTTGGAAAATAAAGATAAAAATGCAACGATCTTCCACTAAAATGTGTAAGTTCTCAGAATAATAAAAAGTTATAATTTAATTTTTAATTTTCACATAACTTGTTTTCAACTAGATGAAGGCTTTTAACTGGTTTTGCAAATGTATGCGTCGCCATCTTGTTTTTTGTTCAAGAAGCAAAACTTTCTACATTCACATAAAAATCAATCAGAAATCAAAGTATCGTTAACACTCACGTTCGCTGGACATAGCTACTTTTGTTTCTGTAGATTTTCATTTTGTATTTTTATTAGGAAATAGCGGTTTTTGCTCATTTATTTTATATTTCAAAATTGAAGTTAACGTTTTAAAGTACTACCTATTTATACCAACATCAAATTTTTTCGAATTTTTAGAAATTTTCTATTTTCCATCTTGGCTACTGAATTATGATTTATGATGACTGAAAGTGTTTCGGTGTTTATTATTACTCGTGGTTTTAGGCTTGAAAATAAAACTTAAACTTAAAAAAGCAGCTGAACAGGCAGCTCATTAAAAAAATAACATGTGCACGTGCAGCGAACAACAGTTCTCAAAAAAGAACACTAACAATCCATTCCTCTTTGCAGAGCCTTCTTCCAAATGCAGAAGAGTTGTGTCTTTTGCATGGATTACGCAGTGCAGCGGTTAGTGTGTTGTCAGAGTTATCTAATGGCATTCTGGGATATGTCCTTCCCCGAGGGACGAGAGAAATCACTGGGTCACTGGGTCTCGGTGTTTGTTGACGTCGG
Organism: Troglohyphantes excavatus; assembly: GCA_963932185.1. Taxonomy (NCBI): domain Eukaryota; kingdom Metazoa; phylum Arthropoda; class Arachnida; order Araneae; family Linyphiidae; genus Troglohyphantes; species Troglohyphantes excavatus. The sequence continues at coordinate 77,182,975 of OZ010669.1, forward strand.
AAAAGGGACGGCGGCCAAGGTGAAGCGGCTCGGTTTCGCTTTCTAGGGGATGGAGCTTGGGTTGAAGGGCTGACGGGGTTGGTTTGGGAATCAGGGGACACGAGCTTATGTTGGATTAAAGGGATAAACAATTTTGAAGGGCGATTAGGTCAAAATTTATACAATACATTAAAAATTCTTAACCAGAATTTTTCATTGATTGGTTAACGTCGCACTAAAGATGCAGAATGGGCTATTGGCGAATCGAAGAAATCCCCCGGGAACACTGCCTCGTATTTTTGAACCATGGTCAGTCCCCCATACACGGCTCTAGTGCGACGTTAATTAACCAACATACCCATACATATACATTGGTAATTGAGAGGAGATAATATCAGAAGTTGTGCATTATATTAAAAACTCATAATCAGAATTTGTGCTGAAAACATTTTTAAAATCAGTTATATGGAGGGGATCAGGGTTGAAACATGCACCTGATTACCAAATGGGATATTGAAGCTAGGACTTAACAATTTTGGGGGCCCCCAAATCATGCTGAATCACTATACAAATATTTAACATATTTCACATATTTTGCTATAATCTTACCTGAAACAGAACTTACCTTAACATACTTTGTACAAAATTTATTCTCTTACTGTGTGAATTAATCCATATCTATTCGAAACTTAGGGGAAAAGCTCTTAATAAGTTGTTAAAATTAGGAACGAAACTTTTTAATGTGTCCAATATAATTTCTGAATTCAATTTATGTTAATGATAATGAAAGTGGTAAGAATTTTAGTTAATCTCTAAGTTAAATTCGATTTTCCAAGGTTTTTTTTTAGAGCCATGAGAGTGTAAATCATCAAATTTAATTTATTGAGGAATATTTAAATTTTTACTTGATACAATAAAATGTACTAGGTGGGGAAAAACTGTTCTGGAAAGCAGTATTACTGTAATTTATTTGGAAGTTACATGTCTGCACCCCTGCCCTGTTTCTCAACTTTGTTAAACTTCAACTTGGCCTGTTTGCAAATAAACATGGTTTTAGGTTGGCGTGAATCAGAGATTTTGGCGAAACCAGTCTTCCAGCGTTCAACTACATGAAAATTGCAAATTATGCAAAAGAAAATTCAAAAACTTCAAATAAAGAAATTTGGAAATAATCCTTTCTCTCTCTCTCTCTCTCTCTCTCTCTTCCAGGACAAGTAAAAGGTTGAGAAAATATTTACTTTCGAACGTAAAATCAATTTCATTGCGTCTTACCCCATACTGTTATTCTCACGACCCTCGTGACTCTCACCTAAAAAGATATAAAAGGAAAACAATCCGAGCATTGTACATTCTCCAAACACAATGGGAAATAAAAGACGCTTCCAAAAATAGAAATGTTATACTGACCACTCATAAGAATGAGGAAAACTTGAGGAATGAAGAAACTGACTCGAGAGATAAAATTCGCTGAAAAAATAATAGCAAGCTTAGAATTGTTTTATGTAAAACGTCATTTCAACAGGTTATAAAAATTGGGATGACAGCGAATGCAAAAGCCTGCAACCGAAGGTAAATAAACAAGCTGTTCCATCTGACAGCACAGGACCAAATCCACGCCCTGTATGCGATTTTTTTTTATTTCACAATTTTAAACATATCAGCAATATAAAAAAAATTTAATTGAATTCGAATGCCGGACTTTACAGTTAATACATTGTAACTACAAAACGTAGCTTTATGAAATTTACAGGGTATTTTGCATGAAAAATAGGAATTTAATGGGATATTTTTTAAGTTTGTGCAATGTTTCATTCTATTAAAATACAAATGCAACGTTAAAATATGCAATAAAAGTCCGTAATAATCCGGACATGTTTCGGGAGATACATCACCCTTCATCAGCGGAAAATGTAAAGTCTGTGTGTAATGAAATATAAATAAACCCAAGCAATCTAAAATGTTGCCAAAGACTAAAAAACTAACTAAAAACTATTACAAACGGTTGGAGTTAACTATTGTGTGCCAACAAGCGGGAAACATTGGGACCGCAAACGTTTCATTGACAACCGAATCAATATTACTAAAAATATGAAACGCCTCCAGGAAGTCAAGTTCAAATGGAGATTTAGGTTTGCAAATTAAATGTGAGTTAGAAAAATTAAATATAAATTAAATATGCACAGACATGTCCATTAAATATGCAATTCATTACACACAGACTTTACATTTTCCGCTGATGAAGGGTGATGTATCTCCCGAAATATGTCCGGATTATTACGGACTTTTATTGTGTATTTTAACGTTGCATTTGTATTTTAATATTCTTAACGCAATGTTCTATAAGACGAGTTTTTATCTTATTAATGTTTCATTCGTATATTATAACTATTTTAATTTATGTCATTCACTTAACATGGTTGAAAATATCGTTTGGAATTTAAAAGAATAATTTTTTTTCGTTATAGACACTATAATAATGGAGTAACAGGTTTTGTTCAATTTGATAATTATTAACAAACATCTACACATTAGGCTTTTTGCTACTATACGGATTCTATCGAGAACTGAAGACACTAGAACACTATCTTAATAGTTTAGAATTGTTTTAATTATATTGTGTCTTTTGTTTTGTTAGTATGCAAGTTAATTTTAATTATATTTTATTACCGTATGGTAATAAAATATAATTAAAAGTAAAATTTCGATCGACGTAGATCGAACTTTTAGATCAACGCCTTCCTAAAATGTGAGTAATTTGTGTATGAACGCCTAATTTATTTATTATTTAAAAAGGGTTTTATGCAATTAATTAAAAAAAAGCGAACGAGACTTTACTTCAATGTTAATTTTCAACTTTATATTACTTTTAACGTAATTAAAGGAATAAAATTCCACAGATATAAACTGATAACTGAAAAAATATTTTATATGAAGGGCCAATGAAAACTTTTTTTAAAAACATTAGTGGCTAATATTTTAAGTAAAATTTAGTATAATTTGAACGTACATGGTGAGATTGTAAAATGTTGCACCGTTGGTTAAAATAAATGGATATATAGTCAAGTATAAATAAAAGTTTTATCTTTGGATAAAGTGCGTTTTGGCTTAAATTTACTATAGAAACTTACTAAATATTTATATGACAAGTATATTTTTATGCGAATGCAATTGTAATAGTACAACGAATGTAGAAAAAAAAAGGTTTAATGAAAAACCTAAATATCAAGTTTTTAATACATTGATCCAGAAATAAAAAAAAGTTACTCAAAATTAAATAGGTGGTTATTTTTCTGTAATAATAATATTCATGGAAATTCTTTTAACATCTGGGCATTTAAACGTATTAAAATAAATCTGTGTGATATTTTACGACTGACTATTTTTGGTTCAGTATTTATGCCTTGATGTTAATTTTATTCTCCTGTTTATGAAGAATTTGAGACAGTTTATTTGCAGAAAAACGTATGGATTTATTTTTCTGCAAATTCAAATTTTAATACGCTGTACTCCAAAGGCAAGCATATTCATACTATTTATTTGATACACAAGTTGCTGTTCGATGATATTGCAAAGATGTGGCCAAAATGATACATTGGAAAAGGCATTTCGAAATAGTCAAATTAAATTGCCATACTAGGTAATCGGAAAATTCGGATTGTTTTAAAAGTTAAATCATTTGAAGTTGGTTTAGATTCGGCATATTCCAAACATCTGACTTTCCGCTACACGATAGCATACCATTTATACCCATATGTTGATTCCACATGGATTTAAAGATTTTACACGTGTCGTTTTTTATTATACGATGCCGTGTAACTCTATGTATCCGTAACAATTCAAGTCACAAAATAATTTTCAGCAGAAATATTTTTATTTGGTTAAAACTCTCAGTGGCGGCTCGTGCACTACAGCAAGTATAGGCGGGCTGCACCTAAATTAATTAGTGTATTTTAAAACTAAAATTAGATATTTTACTAATTTTCTTAAATGAAGATTAGAATTTAAAATGAAATTTCTACAGTAACTAAACAAAATCTGCGATAAATAGCAAGCCGGTTATGCACCGTAACGCACAATTCAGAAGGGGAAAAAATCTCCATTCAATCAAAAGTACAACCAAAAAGCGAAATTCGAAATCGGCTGCATTCGATTATTTCCCAATTATTTATTTTTTTGGAAGGATACGGACTGTTGCAAAGAATCTAATTAACATACGTACTTATTGACTTACCTCTCAAGGGATAGGTATCCTTTCCATTTGTGTCACTGTTGTTGAAAAAGAAATGGAGGACATTTTTCTTCCTCACCCTCCCAATCCCTAGAAAATTTCCTGCAGCATTTACAAATCTACATTTGTAATGCTGACTTTTGGTAGCCTGAGAAAAATACTTACAGTTCCAAACTGTATAATAGTGCAGGCACGTAGGCCTAAATTTATTTCAGAATTAGTGCTGATTAAATAATTTTAAAAATACATAGTTATTGACGACTATTAAAAGTAGTTAATGACAGTGACAACTGTTGCTGCCTCGATATTCAAATGCCAACGTATTTCATTTTACTAATGAAAATTAAAAAAAAAAATTGAGATTTTTTTTTATAGATTTGGTGGCGGGTTGGTTGAGGATTTTGTGGGGGTAGAGATTCCACTGAACCCCCATAAAATCTATACCTACGTGCCTGCACTATTACACAGTTTGAAACTGTAAGTATTTTTCTCAGGGTTCCAAAAGTCGCACAACAAATTCAGAATTGCAAATACTGCAGGAAATTTTCTGGGAATTGGAAGGGTGAGAAGATAAAATTTCCCTCATTTCTTTTTCAACACTGACACAATTGAAAAGAATACCTATCCCTTTGGCAGTCGATCAATAAGTATATTAATTAGATTCTTTGAAACAGTCCGTATCCTTCCAAGAAAAATGGGGAGGGGGAAGTAATCGGAAATGGGTTAATAATTGACCTGGGCGTCTGGTACCTATTTTTAAGTGGTATCCTTTCTGCGAATAATTCAAAACAAATTATTTATAATTACAAACAAATATAAATATGCGATATTCATTGTTTTGGTGGTCAATATTTTTATTAATCCCCCCCTCCCCTCCCCCCAACACACACACTTTTACTATCCAATCGCCGCCACCGGCTGCTACTGTCATGTTCAACTTAATATTTGTTCTTTTTATTAAAGTAATTTAAAACAGAATTTTGCGCAGTTCGCTCCATTTTGCTAAAAAGCAAATCAGACGATCAGTCTCCTGCACTAACATTTTCGACCACGGGCCGCCACTGAAAACTCCATCCGTTATGAGAAATTATCTAGAAATTATTGGAATTTTATCGGTGTATCAGCAACTAAATACTATAGTAATATTTTTATGTTGGTTTTTTTTTGTCAAATTTTAATTAAAAAATACTGTATAGGATCTTTTTGAGGAATAATTCAAAATTGGTGCATGCGATTAAGGGGAGAGGAAACCCATATTATATATTTTCTGTAATTTGTCGTTATTTTATTTAACCTACGTGTGAAGAACGGGTAATTTTGCTAATGTTTATTATAAATTTCATACTTATTACAATTTCTTGAAGTTGGTGCCAATTTACGTAAACCATAGCTATATTTGGCACAGATTTTAAAAAAAATACAAATTGTAACATTAATATTACATTAAAAAAAAATTACAGTTTTTTCGTAAAACTAAAATTGTTACTTTTTAGCGAGTTTTTTTTTCTTCATAATTTTTTTTTTTTTTTATGTATGAAAGATACTTTATTTAAAAAAAATTATTTTTTAATTTAATTAGAATCGTTGTCCCGTGCTATTATTCACGAGGAAAATCCTGTTTCTGCTAATTTTTTTCCCACGTCCCGAATAGAATATTTGGAGATTATCCAGTTTATAAATGCTGAATCAAAGAAATTATATTGTAGTTCGTCAATCTATATCTTACAATAAACATATTTTGAAATCTAAGAAAATGTTTTTAATTTTTTTTTTGTTGCAAATGTTATTGCCTTCGTGAATTTTTTCCTATTCAACAAAAAAATAATTTTCAAAATTTTACAATATTTTTTTTCAAACGGTCCGATTAATTGAGAATTCTTGATAGTAAAATGCAGGACAACTGGATATTTGTTAAAAACGGTTCCCAAGTGAAACATCCCCTATCAAACAATAAAAATATATACATATTTAAATTAGAACATATATCATGCTCAAACATACATATAAAAAAACGCATAACAATCTAATTGATAACCTCCTCCTTGACACGGTTGCGGCTTTGGTTAACACTCTTAAATTGGTTTAAAGTTAGGTCAATCAATATTTCTGATTAATTGATAAATCAGATAACTACTTATTTGTATTGTATTTGAATTAAAATTATGCATTTATTAAAAAATTTATGAAAACATTTAAAATTTCGTTATTCCAATAATTTATACTGCAGTAAAGACCATTAAAAAAAATCTATTTACTGAATTTCATGCAAATAGACCGAAGAGTTTTAGAAGGAATTGCGCACAGTTGAAATGGAAAGTTGTTGTCATAAAGAAGAAATACAGAAAAAAATATCATACTGTATCAATATTCGATTAAAAAAAATATTCCAATTTTGTACGTTGTGCCCTATTTTTTTCCTTCAAATGTGTAATGATATTTTAAATAAATATTTCCTGTAAAACTAATTCATGAAAAAATTTTACTCCATCCAATAAAATATTTTAAATTAATTTGTGAAGTTTACGCAATTATTTCGTCACTTTTTTGTGTGACACATTAAACTTCCAAGTTACACATTACGCATCCACTGACCACATGCATTTAAAGCGAATTTTCCCCCAAACCCATGATGATGCAACGAATCATACTATTTGACCATCTGCGTTTATTGCTGCCAACACGTTGAAATAAAAAATGTTCTTGCATAATGCGGCGAGAGAAAAAAAAAAGAACACGTGAGTATCACGTTCCCGACGACCAACCCAATAGGACGATTTAAAATACAAAAAAAAATAATAAAAAATTATTTGGCCCAAAGTAGAAATGACCAGTTTGCTATTTTTAGAATTTATCCAACGAGAGTTCGAAAAAACCCGTCATTGTCATGAAACTTTACACCTATTCTTTCCTAAAAATCTAAAATTAATAAACACACGTGTCTTTAAAAAACAGTTTCGAGATGGAAACGTTTACGTTGGCTGTGCTTGCTACCATCACGCCACTGAAAGCGACTTTCGCGTGGCTGCATGCGATCACGCGATGTGGTTCTATGACAATCGTTTGGGCCAATCAACAGCGGGAACCGGAGATGACGTCACAGGCGAAGAACTATGTACCTCTCCTGCGAGCGCGAATCGAGGATTTCGAATTCTTATTTTAGAAATGCCGGATGCAATTCTTCTTACGTAAAAAGACAGATAATTTGGACTTTCACTCTTTTATCACAAAATTCCCGTGTCTTCTTCTCGATGTTCGATTTCTAAATTTAGTAGGCAGCTGAACTTTGCACCTCACGCTCTTTTATTCAAGAGTTCTAATTGAGATAAAAACGGAAACCCGAATGTTTTCGTCTTCATTATTGCAATATTTTCGTTGACTTTGAATTCTGGATGCAATATTTTGACTTGGAGACTTTGGACCGATAGAAGCTTCATATATACCAGTGAAAATAATAAATACTATTCACTTTTTTGCTTTGGATGGATCGTCACATACTGGATTTAAGAACTCTGATTAATACTATTTGAAAGATATACAGTGTGCCAATAAGTTTTATTATTGAGAAGTTATATCCAAATTTTCGGTAAGTGGAAATATTTAATTTTAATATTGATTTAACTGTTTCAGGTATTAAGCCATCTCAGTTTACACTTTCTGAACTATAAATTATTTTAAAAGTATTTGGATTAATTTTATTTAGTCGCATCTTGAATGTTAAATATGTCCTGTAAGCTATTAACTAGCAAACATTAAAAATTAAATTTAAATATAAGTAGATTCGTTACATATAGAAAAATAAATTGTAATTATTTTGATAAATATTTTGTAATATTTAACTTGCGTCTAATTTCTTTATATTTATTCTGAAAAATACAAAAAATTGGGTCTTTTAAATAAGAAACAAAGTTCTTGGCGATGTTTTTTTTTGTATTTGATTTGTTGTTTTGTTTGTATAGCATTTAAATTGATAGCAAATTAATATTTAGTGATGAACTAAATGTTGTGTAAAAATTTTAGTTACAGTAGGAATGCTTTTTTAAAAATTAATTTCATATTACTGTTAAAAACTAGCCAAATATTAAATTTCGCCAAAAAATGGTCACCCAAAATATTGCGATTTTTTTTAAAATATATATATAAACTACGAACATACAAATTGTTTTTTACATATTTTTAATGAATAAACAAACTATTTTTACATAGTTTTTAATACATAAAAAAACTATTTTTATAAAAATTTTAGTAGCAGTTGATTAGTTTTTAAACTGCTGTTTGTTTCAGAATATTTTTTTGCATTGAATCAAAATGGATTTTTGATTACTTTGTATAAAATTTGGCAACATTTAAATGCTGTTTTTATTTTGGTTTAATTGCTTTTTTTTTTTAAACTGAAAATTTATAAATTGTATTTGTACAGCTGTTTGACATTACATTTATATTTGCGAACATTTGTCAATGTGTTTCTTGCGCAATACATATTTTATTTATTATTATATTTATGAAATTAGGGATCTCCTATTTGGACATCCCAACGTCAATTGCATAAATAGAACCCATTCTTAGGAAAAACAATGGTATAAATGTATTGTTTATGGATTGTCTGGCTTTGTAAACCTGTATTGTCTAGATATATTGTAAGATGCATTGTCTATATATATTCTAAAAAATTAATATCAGGTGTTGAATAGTGTTTGAGATTATTTTTTTAAGTAAGGCTATGATGCACCTGTAGTACTAAATTTTAAAGATATGACTTTGTATGATATCTGACTATATTATTGATAAAAAAAATAATGTTGTTACTAGGTTTTTTTTTTAAAATCTTTAAAATTGAAAGATATATATTTTTTGAAAATGTGTTTATTAATATGCCATAATTTTAACTTTAATTTGTTTACTTTAAATAAAAATAATGCATTGTATCTGAACTTACCGTTAAAATAAAAATTTCCGTGCAAAAACACAAATAGTGGCGCCATCTGTTATCTTTAAATCTCGTTTCTTATTAATATACTTATTACTTTCTTAAATTCTGTATGAATGAAATTTTTAGCAGATAACCTTCGAGCCAGTGGCGGCCCGTGGTCAAAAATGTTAGTGCAGCCGAAAACATGTAACTCCCCCCCCCCCCCCCCCTCTTTAAAATTTCTTTAAAATTTATTACTCAAACCAAAGTTTCCTTTCAACTTTTATGAAAGATAACATGTAAAAATAATAGAAAACACTTACTTATTTTTAGAAAAAAAAATCAATCCTCCTATCAAACTTGCGAATCGGTCAATTTTAATATTAATTGAGTAAAGAAACAACAACACACGTGCAAACTTATCGAAAACTATTTCCGTTTGGAGAGATTCTTCGAAATTATCATTTTCCTCAACCCCGCCTCGCCGATTCAGCAATAAACCAATCATTTATTCGAAATTCCTAGTACAGCTAATTTGAAAAAATCCTTTTGCGCTACGTTTGTGTCGTCACATCCTCCATTTTAGCGTGCTGGGGAAGTCATACTACGTAAGGTTGCCATGGCAACGATGCAGCCGATTTCGAACTTCGTTTCTTAGCTGCAATTTTGATTGAATGGAGTTTTTGTTTTTTCTTCTTCTGAATTTGTGCATTACGGAAACACGCTTGCTATTTATCGGAGATTTTTTTTTACTTAGAGTTGAAATTTAATCTCCATTTCAAATTCTAATCTTCATTTAAGAAAATTAGTAAAATATATAATTTTAGTTTTAAAATATAATAAAATAAGGTGCAGCCCGGCTGTACTTGCTGTAGTGGGCGAGCCGCCACTGCTTCGAGCATTTATTTCTTGGGCCAATTTTCATAGTTGCATGGCCTCGCTTTTCTGTGTTAAGTATATGTAAAAATATAATTTTGTTTATAATTGTATGCGCTGCCTGGAGAACATACACAAATTAACCGGATGTAACCTCGTATAAAAGATGTAAATATATAAAATAATATTTTTTTAAAAAGGAAAACCGACTTAAGAAAAATGCGCTAAAAAGAAAAAAAAATAATATTACGAAAGAGTTGAAAAAATTGAATTATTTAATATCAATTTTATACTTATTACAACCGTTTTTAAATCGACTCCAAAACTTAGGATAGTTTTTTGTAAATTTGCTCCAACTTAAAAAAGTTGTAATAAGTATAAAACTAATATTAAATAATTAAGTATTTTCAACTTGTTCGTAAAATTAAAAATTATTTTATACTTTATAGAGCATTTTTCTTAAGTTGGTTTTCCTTTTTTTCAAAATTTTTAATTTTTTGGTTTTTAATTTAGTAGAAGACCCCCTGCTATTATTCATCAATAAATTCAGGTTGTTGCTCACATTTTTCTACGTTTCGGATTCGGTTTAATAAATGCCAGTTAAACAAAACTATTTTGTCTCATCAATGAATATTGTAAAACACTCCTTATCCATGCTAATAAATTCCGGGTGAACGAAATGCCATCGTTGTACAATCTTTATTCAACAATGAACATATTTTGATATCGGAGAAATTGTTACAAAGGCGTCCGGTTAATCCATATTTTCGGGTATATAATATCCGGATGACCGATTTATTTTTTTAAAAAAATTGCATAAGTAGATGTTTCTCTATTTAACAAAAAAAGAATTTTCGAAATCGGAAAATATTTTTTTTTCAAACTGTCCGGTGAATTGAGAATTCCGGATAGTTAAATGGCGGATAACCGGACATTTTTTTTTTCAAAAAGCGCCTACCGTATATATGAGCCCTATTCCAACAAAAGAAGAGTTCTCGAAATATCTTAATTAGAACAGAAATATTACATAAAAAGAATAAAAATACATAACAGTCGAATTGATAACTTCTCTCCTTTTGCGCGCTTTATTGGTTTTGGTTGGTGCGTTGAACGAACAAACTAAGAGACACACGTTGTAAGAAAAGAAAGATATGAGAAAATGGTGGAAAAACAGTTTTATATTTCTAGTAACAAATCAATCTATCAGTGTTTGTGCTCTTTAAATTATATTTACGAAATATTGAAGCACTTCCCTTTCTCGAAACCCTTTCCCATTACTTTTGTCTTCTGATTTATTCGAAATTGAATTGTTTGTTTGTCCATAACGGCCTCGTCGAAATTTAAAAACAAACAAAAAATAACACCAGTTTAAGAAGCCATTTATTGCGTGTCTTTTATTACAACTTAAAATTGCTACACTGCTCAAAGTCGCTTTGTGTAAATTCCTTGTCCTTTGATGAAATTCCGAGTTCTGAGGTTGAAAAGCCCCGAAGATTGCTCTTTTAATCTATTTGCTGACGTCTAATTTGCGTTGTCATGGCAACCGTGCATTTATGAAGTATTCGAAGGCAGTCTTTGACTGTAACCGTATATATGAGCCCCCATCAATGGACTTCCAGCGGGGATAATTGGCCGTTGTAAAATGGGATATCGTCGATCATTTTAGGATACATAAATCTGCCCCCCCCCCCTCCCCCACCAATCCCCCCTGTGGATGTTATTTTGTCGTCAAAGGAAGACAAATTTATTTGAGATAATCGTGGAACCGTTGTCCAATACTTTCTTAAGTTAATAATATGATTGGGGAACTTCATAGTTTTATTTTATATTTCTAAGGGCTTTAATAAAATATTTACACATTTCTCATTGTTTTAATTATAATGTATTCAGAAAAGTACATATCAACTGTTTTTTTTTTCCTCTTTACTTTTTTTCCCTAAAGGCATATGTAAAGCACACAAAAATTCCTTTATTTTATTGTATGTTATTGTACGTTTGCTATTAACCATCTTTGAACGGTGATGCTCTTCAAATTTCTCGATTATCTTAATTTAATCTTAATTTATTAAGATAAGTTTATTAAGATAAGTTTGTAAAAAGAAAAATGGAGAAATGAAGAATGTGAACGGTTTAGGTTAAATATCATAATTAAATCACATAATTTTATTTACAATTTTCATTGGTTGGTAAATTTTCTAGATTCAATTTTAATTGTTACCACACATGTATGAGGTTTTGTTTTTAAACTTTAATTACTTTGTTAACCAGTTAACCAAAGCAGTCAGGTGCTAAAAATTATATTTTTAGATGCGGGTTGATCTCTCAATATCAAAACGTCTCTTTTCCATCTCTGTCTAAATTTTAAAAAATACCGAACTTACGTAAAGAAGCGTTATTCGCAATTCTTTACCCTTTTTATCAAACTAAGCTCTGCGAAGAACTGATTCGTTTTTGCTCTCGATCTGAGTTGGTCAAGACGAGTTTGTTGCCTTCAGTCATCTTGGATGGCACTTGCAAACCTCCAAAGCGAAATCGATATGAATTATATATATATTGCGACACCTATCATCATATATATTATTTCTGTAGTATGGATTCCTTTTACGCCTCTTGCACGTAACGAATCTTAACAAGTGTGGTATAAAAAGAAAGATAATTTCATAGAGCAGTGATGAATTGTACGTGCATCTCATAAATATCAGCGGTTTGTTTAAAAAATGCATTAAAAAATTATTGCATAGAAACACATCTTTAAAAAATTATTTCCAAGATCCAGCTAGAGCATGCCTTTGTAGCGTAGTCGGAAACGCACATGACTTCGGAACAATATGTCGCGGGCTTGAGTCCCGACTGGGTGCCATTGAAATTTTTCGACACGGGATCCCCAGTAACGCGGGACCAAACAGCTAGTTTATGGTAAATTTTTTGTTATACTGCTGTTTATAAAATAACAATGTTTTTGTAGTACAAGGATATAAGCATGGTATATTGATACCCTTCTACCGCTTACGAAAAGAAACTAACGCTTAACTCACATCAGTGTACAACTTCTGTCCAAACAAAAGCCCCCCTTCATTGTTTGGAACACAGAACGAATCCGAGGACATGTTTTTCAAGGTTTCAGATCTTATCGATTAGAGATGATCTTATCAGACGTCGTTATTCCCTTCAGAAGTAATTATAAGTCACTTAACGATCTCAAGTTCAAATAGCAACGATTTCCTCCGGTTTCAACTAGATGTGGAGCTATAAATTAGTTAGGATAAACTATATGGCAATTTATTTTGCATAGCATTTTAAAATAAGATGACAGGAGATCTTGCAATTCATTTTATTCTCCTGGCATTACATTCGTAATTCTTATTTTAATATTTGACAAAAAATGAATGGGAATGTCAGATTTTGAAATGTGGACCTATAATTTAACGATCGTAAGTTTGGCTTTTCAGGTAGAATTTTACAATAGAAAAACCTCTGAAGACTCTGACCATTCTTTTCCCTCGTAAAAATGTTTATGAATCTTATTACTTCTCATTCAATAGCAATAAATTCTATGCTATTCTGTACTGCTGGCCGGTAAAGAAAGCTATTTGTTTTCAATATTTTTGATAAAGTAGGAAATTAGTAATTTTCTTTCAATAACTAGTTTCTAAAGATAATTATCTAACTCTTGAAGGAGAACTGATTCATCAACATCATCATTGTTATCCACATCCAACTTTAATTGCAGTGGCATTGGCACTAACTTTTTAAAACAATTACAAAAAAAATACGTTTTTTTTGTCACTATTTGGTTAAACCTTTGATTTTATTGTGTGTGAAACTTTTTCAGTAATTTAGAAGAATTTTTTTTTTTCATCTATGCTGATATGGAAGTTTTTACAACCTCAGTATGTTCTTTGTAAAAAAACTATTTTGAACCTAGTAATAAAACCCTTATTGAAATGCTAACATGACATACCTAATGATTAAAAAAAATTATGTAGTTAATTAACAAATTAAAATATTGGTAATAAAATTGAAAATTTTGAAGAAAAATTAATGTTATTGGCAAAAAATGTCATAATAAAATCAAAAATGTAATAGAAAATTCTGATTATTCTAATAAAATGGAGTAAAAAAAAGGACAAACATACTGTCGTCGGATAACCGTCTAACATTCCTGTCGGATATCCGGTATCCGGCAAAATGGATATCCGTTGCATCGCTAAATCAAATCTCCCCTAACCTTTCTCTCTCCCAAAGTATACAGGTAATGCTTAGTTTAGAGTTGCCTAACATTCATAATTGAATCATTGTCGAAGCACATGAACTTGGTACTAATTATGTAATTATCGTGCAGATTAAATGGGACTTAAATCTCCTATTCGGCCCTATATGAACCTGGATATATGCATGCATCTATGTATTTCTAACTCCGTCGCCTTTACTAGAATTGCAAATCACATTGAAATAAACATTTTTTGAAATGTGTGTTAGTGTACTTCTAAAATTCAGATTGAGATGAACACACATTCTCCACTTCGAATGTGTCGAAATTAGCCTTATTCTGATGATGAAGGAATATTTTGTGCCGTTTTATTGGAAACTCCTTTTATAACAAAACCCGTCAAATGATAGTCTCGGTTCGTTTTCTTAAGCGACCCCCGTGCTCTCTGTCCGACCCTGGCCATGAGAGTGAAAAGAAAAGCTTTAATTGGAACGCTCATTGCACTGTTTTGCTTCCCATCGATTCAAGGGCGATTTCGTTTCCCATTGTCTTGTCCGAAATGAGAGAAAGGGACATTTGTGGAGGTTACGTAGAGCTTTTTCCTCCACTGCAAGTGCTCACTCTCGACATCGCCCCCAAATATCTCGTGGAGTGAGTTTCCTTCTGCTCTGCTTGGTAGATCGAAATGAGATAAGATAGCGCTGCGGTGTTTTCTCTTTCTATAGCTTGCTTTTGTTTTCCTCTCTGTCATTGAGATGTCAGTTTTTATAACCGCACGAAGAATGGGGACTCGACGTATTTATCGTTGTCAGTCTCCTTTTCTTGCCTTGTATGCTAATACGTGTGTTTCGGTATCAGTGAATACTATGGTGTGGGCAAGTACGCACTCTTAATGTGTAATAAAGCATGCAGACA
This sequence comes from Troglohyphantes excavatus, assembly GCA_963932185.1. Classification (NCBI taxonomy): domain Eukaryota; kingdom Metazoa; phylum Arthropoda; class Arachnida; order Araneae; family Linyphiidae; genus Troglohyphantes; species Troglohyphantes excavatus. The sequence goes on from OZ010669.1 coordinate 77,198,089, forward strand.
TTGCTTGCCTTGCGAAATGAATGCCACTTAATAGTCCTTCAAGCGATGTTTGCTATTGGGAGCACTTTTAAAAACGGATGCTCAAATTTGAATAAATAACAAAAAAACGTATTCAATTTGAAAGCGAAGGCTTTAAAGTTGTACCCCAAACCAATAAATTTGAAAAATATTGTAAACTGTATTAATTTTTATTAATTTAAAAATTGGGTACATTTCGACCCATTAAAATATATTTAGCAATTAAATATATATATATATATATATATATTGATTTTGCAAAAGTTTTCTTTAGTTATGTGCTTTGCTAAATTATCAAATGTTAAGTGCATTTACTTTAAGATACAAAACTCTAAAAAATTAAATTGAAAATATTCTCAACATTATTATTGCCTTTCTTGAAAGTTAATTCTTACATTTGAAATTGAAATAAGGGATTTAAACCTCTCCTATCTACAAAGATTCTATCTATCCCCATCCCTATTTCACGATCCTTGATTTTTCTAGGACGATTTGACAGTTTGATAATGGTCCTGTAAAGTGGACTGTCAAGTGCCTACGGTCAAATTTTATTTTCTGCTCCCATCCAACTGAAGTGTGATTGCACAGAGCCTTTTATCGCTTGCGTCACGAATGACGTCACATGACGTATATGTTTGTAGGGAAGAGGGAAACTCTCCCCGGTCAACTGTCTCCTCATTCAATGGGTGTTAATTAGATCTTGTTGTCTCTGTCACGACGCATAAAAGATAATATTGACCTGACTTAAAATGCTCGTCAAGCGTGTCCATTTAAATAGCGACCAGAGTGTAAATGGCCTTTTGTTTGTTATAAATCACTTTCATCATTTGCTATTGTGTTCATTTTTTTTATGATAGTAAGAAAGGGTCATTTCTCAACTGAGAAGCAGGAATGGTCAGTGAAAATGAAAGTAATATCTAAAAAGCCAGGAAATCGTTACGAAAATTGGCGCATTATTTCGATTTTTTTTCTGAGAAAATTCTGTATTTTTTAAAAAACTATATTAAGATGGGATTTTGTGTTCCCAGTGCTTTTAATAACGTTGTTTGGTTTTCAATCTGCCTGTATAAAAACGCAAGTTGTCTAATTTATTTTATTTTCGGTAGTACTTTTTAGGTTTGGGCAATTCCTTTTAACAGCTTCCAAAGTTAATGTGTGACGTGAAAGGATTGCACTCGATTTTCAGTGTGATACATTTTAAAGATCGTCTGGTAAACCAAAAAAATCAAGGTATTTTAGTTTTTAATTGGAGTGATAGGTGCAGGGTGGCAACATAACCTGGAAATCAGGGAATTATCATGGAAATTTTTATTTCTGGAAATATCAGGGAAATTTTCCAAAATTCACAAACAATCAGGGAATTTTTCAAATTTGATTGTTAAAACGGCAATTATCGTCTGTTATACCCTCCATTCTTGGTAATTTAATTGTCAATATTTTCTTTTAGTTCTGATTCAGAATTTAAGAAAAAAATCATATTTATGCGCATTTTCATATTTTCAGTTTTATTTTTATAAAAACGTAAACCACTGCTGAAGTAAGAAGCAATGTGTGTTGAAACTTTAATTGTAAGCAACATGTGGGCACCAATAAATATGAGATTTATTGAAGATTGGATTTGGAAACATGAAGCATATAAAACATTTAAAATTATCTACAAAAGAAATAATTTGAAAAAACTTGCTTTTTGCATTTTCTGCTTACAGAGAACATGTTTAATCGCAATTGAATAATTTGTGTTGTATCCATAAATTATTATTTTAACTGTCAACAAGTATTGCTTATAATTTTTCATTTATAATGCAATATATTTACAGTATTATCGTAGCGTGGATACTTTGTTTCTATACAAAGCATATATTCATGCAACATTTCTTAATGTAATTGTAAAATCAGGGAAATTTTTGTGACACTATCATGGAAATCAGGGAACTTTTTTCCAGAATGTTGTTGCCATCCTGTAGGGGTGACCCTTCAGTTTCAATTCATATCTTGTTTGCATTTTAATAATTTATATGTTTTGAAGCCTCAAACTCAAAACACTCTATAATAACAAAATAACAGAAGGAGCAAAGTTATTTTTAAATAAAATTCTACTAAAAATATTTAGTCCAATCAAAATATTTTGTTATATTTTCTTCCAAGTCTATGGAACCTAAGGCCCATTCTACACGAACGAGTAAAACGAACATGGACGCTTTTAACGCGAACTAGCTTTTGAAAATGGCTCTGTGATTCGAGAAGACAAACAAAGTGGTTTGTGTTCTCGAATCACAGAACCATCAGCAAAAGCTAGCGCGGATGAAAAGCATCCGTGCAGAGTGGACCTAATGCTGACATGTCCACATTTCAACAAGTGATTCAATCCTCCATTTCACTCTTTCTCTCTCCTTTCCCAGCAGTTTCCATTTTTCCAGTAAAAAGCCAATACGGATGAATGGGAAACAAGGTGTATGCTGAACTAACAAAACACATCGAAAAAAAATGACTCAAATTAAAGGAACTCTAATTATTTTAAAGTATGTGTGTGGTAGTGTAATAACTCGAAACCACCTTCTTCATGAGCCAACTTTTAGTATCCATTATCAAGGGTTTATGTCCTTTCAACCCAGACATTTTTTTATTTAAAAAAAAATTAATAAGACAGTTCTAAAGCAAAAAAAAGAGATAATAATATATATCTATATCTAATATAAATTCGAACTACACCAAACAGCCGACTCAGACATGCGGGGCGGCAACAAGCCCCCCTCTGCAGACTTCTCCTCCCCGCGCCCCCTCTGTCCAAATCAAGGCCCGCCACACACCACCAACAAGTGGCCCAATCTCCCATTTTCTCCCCTGCAGAAACAAATCTTCGTTTTTCCTGTTTTTCCCGAGAAAAATCCCAGAAGCGAATTAATCCCGCAGAAAGAGGAAAACTTCCAGATCCCGATGATTTTTCCAGAACCTCTCCCTCCCCGTATCGATCCGGAGAGCTGGTGACGTCACACTCCGGCCCTGCGTATTCCACAATGGGGAATTCCTTGGAATCTGTGGATGAGAGAAGGATATGGCAACAATGGGGATTCAGACGATAGGGCAAGTGGTGGTCGTTGGAATGCGTGCCCTCGTGTGAAAAGGGTCAAAGGCACTAGAAGTTGTCAGTGGCGTTGTGTGAAGGGCCGTAGTGGCGTCGGTATGTCAGTGGTCGCATCGGAGCTGGGAAAAGGTTATCGTATCGATCGAGTGGCGTGAGTATTGCATCACATATGTTCTTCCTTCCCTGTCTCTGCCTTACCTCCACCTGCTGATGTAGTGGCGTGTTTCCCTCGTTCCTGTCAATACGTCATCTCTTGATAAATGTAGCATCGCGACACCCTTGACAGGGGGGCCATCTCTTTCTTCGTATACTTGAATCTATGAAGAGATCTTTGGCTTGAAAGTAACTGATGGTTGAAGAAATGGTTGTTAAAACAACTGCGTAGGCAGCTAAAAGGCAGAAAATTAAGATATAAAATGTTTTAGGTTCCTTGCTATTTCATTTATTGTTAAAAATAACAGTCGTGGATTCATTTGTTATTCAATCTATTGATAGAAATAATATTAGTAAAATTGTTTTTTAAAAATTTAAGAAAATTGGGATTCCCAGCTAAATACGCTTAACAATAGATAAAATATCAACCTCCAAATGTCAATCTGGGGCTCTGTTTTTTGGTAATAGTTTTGTTTTTGTACTTTTTAGTGTTGTGTGTGTTGATAACTTCATATTTGTATGCATTTTTTCATATTTTGAATTTTAATTACTTTTATAACAGTATTTTCTTATTTTTCTTCTAATGTTTTTTTTTTTTCAAAATACATGGAAATACATTTCACTTTTATAAAAATTAAATAACACAAGCTTATTTTATCTAAAAAGTATTTGAAAATAGTGATACAAACTTTTCTATGTTCTAGAAATATTTATTTTTCATCTTAAGCATAGTACAGTCAACTTTTCAGCGTGTTCGAATCATTGTAAAACTGTTTTCCCTGCAACTTTCGCGGGATCGTGGCGATTTATTTTATAATTTATTTTTCAGAATCCATCAAACTATTTGGGTGATACGCAGAGTGACAGAAAACCGCTCTTCTGACATAGTCGCGAATTACACAATATAAAATACTAGCTTTGCAAGTACTTCAGTGTATGGAACACGTGCAAATGTATAAATGCTCGAATTCCAAAAAGAAAGTTTTATATACAAATAATGTCGACCGACTGCATTCTCTAAGCTTTAATAAATGGTGGTCCTGCCTGTCTAACACATCTTCATGATTCCCCAATGTCGATCCCATTGCTTTTTTAAAACTACCCACTCCCGAAGAATTAACAACATACTCAGGCAAACTACTCCATTTGTCTATTGCACTATTTATGTAATATTGATTTCCCGTTGAAACTGTGATTTGTATAGCTTGCATCCATGACCTCTAGTCCCCCTTGGCAATATTAAATTCCAATCCCTCATAATCAGCCAATTTGAATAGCTGAGTAAAGTCCCTCTCATCCTTCTCTCCTCAAGTAAATATAAAATTGAATATTATAAAGGTTTACTTTAGAAGTAAACAGTAGGTATAGTCTAGCTCCGATTAATGGGCGGTAGGCAACGCCCCTTTAAGCTGGTTCCAACGATTCCACAAATGAGTTTGAGCGAGCTTATAAATTATCTTATTTAAACAATGGGACTTCACAGCGGCCATTTAACCGGTGCCGAGATTCCCCGCGGAGGGTTTTGCAGTAGCTGTAAAAGAAAGTTGTTTCAGTCCAAATAATCGGAAATGAAATAAAATTTCCAATGACATTTTTATAGGATTTTTGATTCCCCATCGGAACATATTTTTTTCAATCCTATCTGATGGTGTGAAGTAAGTGTTGAAATTGTAAAGTTCTTTTGTTTGCAAGAAAGTTTAACCCTTTACACTCCGCTGTCGCCGGTGAGGCGACATTTTAATATAAGCTGGTAACTCCGTTTTCACTACTGCGGCGACATCTGGAAACAAATTTATATTTCTATATCGGGAGATATTTCGGGGTTTTGTTCCGCTAAACGCCAAACGTGCGAAGATGCGCCATTATTGTTTACACATTGCAATGTTTACCATCCACAACAAATCACACTTGAGTTGATAGTTTGCCTCATCATTGCACCATTGTAAATACTCCTGGGGTAGCTGGTAGCCCCTTATAAAAACAACCCGGAGTTTCTGAAGGTCGCATTAAACATCATGTATCGGTAAAGGGTTAATTGATATTTCTATCCCGTGTCTTTATTCACTGCCTTTATACACATTAAACGTTCAATTATTTTATGAAAGGAAGTTTCCAAACAAAATACCTTGACGATTTTTTTTTTTTTTGTGATAGATTTTAAAACTTTCTAATATTAAGTTGTTGTTTTTTTACGAATTTAAAATGTATGGTCATTACTGGGTAAATTGAATATCTATTGTGTCTTTATCTATGTCTATTTTGAAATCTGAATCAAATATTGATCATCATTTTTCCTACCGAAATTCAAAACAACGTTTATCATTTCAATTGTCTTTGTGATTGAAATAAAGTTTTCCGCATCATTAAGCAAAAGGAATATAATTATTAAATTATAATAATGACCGTACGATTAATCAAACGTTTAAATGATATGCTCCATGGAATGATTAAACAATCTCATCCTAAATAATTACATTTATCTGTAATTTTACAGAAACACAACCATCCTTGTACCTTTAATCAACTCATTCTTTCTGAAACAACCGAGATTGTCTTATGATTTATCTTTAGAAAGATGTGATCTATAAAATTAAACACAGAATCCCTAACTTATTTGAATCCTCTAAATGTCCATTGTAAATGATCCCGCGTAAATATGAACTTCTGTAGTACGGAGCGGTCTTTAAATATGGGTTGTTGAAGAGGACTCGGCCGTCGACCGTTGGCTCACATGTCGAGGTAAGGAGCTTTTCGCCATTGTCTCTTGGACTTGTGTCCATTTAAAGCTAATGGGTAAATTGTAATGGGGCTGAGGAATTACAGCCGACGAATTTCATGTTCCACGTATGTATTGGAAATTCTCTTTTGAAAACGTACAAGGGGATAGGATTTTGCAATTCGTCTGACTAAGTTCTTTGCAGTATCGCGTAACCATATTTAGAACTGGCTACTTAAATTTAGCTTATGTTGTCTCAATATTGTCTGATAAGTTATTTTTCTTCAAAATGATGAAAATGTTAAGCGGGCCATATTAAATATTTTATCTAGTGATCGGTCACTGGTTTATTCACCATCTCATCACTCAATTAGTCTCTGAATTCCTTATCGTACTGAACTTATTTATCCAAAATACTTTTTGTTCCATTGAAATTAATTTGAAAAGATTGAATATATGTACAGCTGCGGAAAAAAAAAACGAACCACCAATGATTATTTCGTTAATTTTTATAGTAGAGCTAAACTTAATATGCCATTTTGTATAGAATAAAGTCTACTACACATTGGTATACAAAAATTTGCATAGGGGACTATCTTCATATTAAAATACGCACCAACTTTAAAATTTCCAATAACAACACCCAATATTGATTCAATATTTAGAATCTACGACAAAATTTATCGCTGAAAATCAATTTGCAAGTCATTTGGTTAAGTAGTTTTTTAATTATGAATTTCGAAAGTTTAGAACTCGTAATGTTAAATGAATTTCTTAAACTTTTAATCATATCTTTCGAAATAATAATTTTATTAAGCTGAAATTTTTATCCGTGTTACTTCTAAACGACCCAAATAAAATACACTAACTTTCATTACTTATATGTATATTTTTTAATTTTATTTAAATTAGGATATTAATATTCATAAAATTTATGAATAGCAACCATGCTATATTTTGATGGCGATGGATTTAGAAAAACGCTTTATATCCATATCTAAAATTTCGTGATTTTCCCCTTTGTAGTTTTTTGGCTATATTCAAATGTGTAACAAATGATCATTTCAGGGGTCATACACAAATTTAAAATCAGCAGAAATTAACAGAAATCTTTACTAATTTTGAGAATTAAAAGCGCTGTGATCGCGTTGGCATAAAATTCTAAATTCTTATATAAAGGCGAGGGGTGTACGGGAGTGGTGCACGTTAAATATGATCAATCACATTGAAGTAGTAACATATCTGTAAGAATAATACATACTGCATCATATTATTTGAACAATTTATATGCTAGCCTTATCTTATCTCTGATCTGACCACGAACGGAAGAACCACGGCTAACGCCAAAACGTTTTCTACCCGCTTCATTCATTTCTTAGTTCAACTTTGTTCAATGTGGAGATAGCCCCTCAAATAAGATCGATACATATTGTATAATATCTCTGCATATAAATGTAGGAAATTAACGAAAATTTATATTTAGATTATTTTGAGGGCGGGGAACATTTCTGCGCTATCAAAAGTAGGTGTTGCTATTGAAAATTTTAAAGTTGGTACGGATTCGAGTATGAAGATAGTCCCCTATGCAAATTTTTTTTATATTGTTGTATAGTAGACTTTATTCCCTACAAAAAGGTATATTAAGTTTAGCTCTACTATGAAAACTAACGAAATAATCATTGGTGGTTCGTTTTTTTTTTTCCGTAGCTGTACATAACCCAAGCTCAATGCCTTTAGTTAAAGTTATTTGCATTTCCCTACGAATCAGCTTAATAATAGAACGGACAAGGCCAAAGTCCTTCCGTTTGCACTTTTGTACATAAAAATTTTACAGTTGGAATTTGTAAAAAAAAAATGTTTTGTTTTTAACGCCAACTTATCAATTTTTGGACATTTGGGTGAGAGTACCGGCCGTCCTACCAGAAGGAAAGAAAAACCTCTATACGATCGTAAAGGTGAGCCCTACTGGCTGTACGCTGCGTCTTTCCGGAAGGACGTTGTACGTTCTATTACTTTTTGATCAATACCCATTTCCGTTTAAATATTTGCATCCCATTTTTAACCATAACTGGTCAAATGAAAGTTCAATTTAAAAATAATAATTGCGAAATAACCCAAATTTTTTCTTTTTTTTCCACAGAATTCTCCTCTTTGCACCAGAATGCCTCCCCTCTCCTCCTGTTCGAACGTCGCGTCCACGCAAACTGTCTCCGAGTCGTCGAACGACTCCGTCGATGACAAAATGTCTCCTTCAACATTGCTAGATGGCCACAACATAGATGCCGAGGTGATCCATGACGACTGCGACCTGGAGGTGGACGAAACCACCTCCACCCCCGCCACCGAGAAGGAGTCGGCGTCCCCTCCCATGAAAATCGTCTGGAGGAACGTCATCCTGTTCGCCTACCTCCATCTGGCCTCGGTGTACGGGGCGTACCTCATGTTCACGTCGTCCATGTGGCAGACGAACGTATTCGGTGAGCACTGTTTGTTTGGCATGCGACTACTTTTGTTGTACACTAGCTGTTTGGCACCCTGTTAAAGGGAAAATAAATAAATTTGAATGACTCGTCGGGTCTTGAACCCGCTACCTATCGTTTAGAAGTCCTGCGCGTTACTGACTAAGCTACAAAGGGACGTTCTTCTAAATTTTAAGGAAATATTTTTTAAAGATGTTGCTTTATGCAATATTTCTAAAATTGTTAAAATCAGTTTTTAAAAAACTAAATGTAAATTTACAAATCCGAGCATCAGGTGTACATCTTAAGATTAATGGTAGCACTGAGGTATTTATAAATTTTCAGCTTCTTATACGCAGAAAAAATGGTAAGTATTTTCCGATTCACAGACATACACTTTCTTTTATTATTGTAGATTTAAACTGTGGGTCCGGTTGGCCAATGATAAAGTATCCGGCAGTAAGGATTGCGAGTTCGAATATCTTCCTGGACTTGAGAAGTTATAGCGAACTCGTGATCGAAGGGTTGTTAGATTAATTTCTATAAAATCGTCTAAAAATATCTACAACTTCAACCGGCCTGTATAAAAGACTGGTGCACGTTAAACCTAATCGGGGTCCAATGTCCTGACGTCTATTGAAGTTGCGTGGAGTGCCAGCTCAGGTGGTGTCCTCATCATCTGACCATGGTTCAAAAATACGAGGCGGCGTTCTTGGAATTTCCTTCTAGATAGCCCCTGAGCAGTCGCCAGTAGTCCACTGTTCAGCTCTAGTGCGACGTTCATTAACTAACCATTTAAACTGATTTATGGCATTGCAAGGAACCTGCGACGACCTGATAGAAAGAGTGCGTAGTTCGTAGTGGAGGATGACGAGTGCGTTCCACGTCATCCGTCAAATGTTACCCACGTTATCTGACCATACTTCAAAATACCAAGACAGTGTTCCATGGAATTTTAGAATAAAGTCCGCAACCGTCGTCAATAGCTCTCTGTATAGCTGTAGTGAGACCAACTTAATTCTGAAGTAACCAACCACCCCGTTTATTAAGGAGTAAATAATGTCCTGTTATTATTTTGCTGTAGACTTTGAATATAACTCGGGTATATAACTGTTTTGCTACATAGTGTAAACATGGCTTTACGGACATTTTCCTAAGGGATCTTACAGGCATTTGTTTTAAGCATGATATTATATATTTTGGGGAAGTTTCGTTTATGCTTTTTAATACATTTATATCTTTTTATAGTCAAATCTATAGTGCATAAAGTTTTCTATAAATCCCTACATCTTAAACCACTTTAAAATGAAATTCTCTATTCCTCTCTTGCAGCCATCTTCCTGTACTTGATCTCCGGCATCGGAGTCACGGCCGGGGCTCACAGGCTGTGGGCGCATCGGTCCTACAAAGCCAGGCTGCCGCTGAGGATATTGCTGGCCTTCATCTACACCATTGCATTCGAGGTAAGTGCTCGCATTTGAAGGCTTCATTTTCAAACATGTATGATCGGAAGGATAAGTAGGTGGAGGAGGTATGTAACAAAAAGTAAGGTGTATTGAGATATTTGATTTTATTTTTATTTGGTTGTGGTCGCATACCTGCTTCATTACACTAGCATCTCTGCGCGGCTTCTACGGAGCTGCTGTCAGTATCAAGAAACAGGCCAAATCATACCTCCTTCATTCACTTACCCCTTCAATTATACCTCGTTGTCAAACATTCATTTTAGAGATAATCTTAAATGTCGTTTGTTCATTTCAAAATTATATGCTAGCCACTTCACTGCTTAAGAAATATTCAGATATTCTTTGCAAGAGCATATGCATCAAACTTAAACGTAGGATATACTATTAACAACTATTTCTTACTATTTTTCTGAAAACTTATATTATTATTTTTTTCGTAACTTTCATTCTTAATTTACTAGTTCTTAATCGCACACACACAAAACAAAAAGCGATATTTTTGTTTCTTGTGGTTCCATTCATGTTCTTTAAAATAAACGAGAACATTCATGTCAAAGATGTTCGAGGGGTTAAGAAGGCGTTACCCAACCGCCAGTAAATCGGGAGCGTGTTCTACTAATGTTCTCCTTCCCCATTTTGCAGAACGACATCTACGAGTGGGCCCGCGACCACCGTGTGCACCACAAGTACTCCGAGACGGACGCCGACCCCCACAATGCCACCCGCGGCTTCTTCTTCGCGCACGTCGGCTGGCTCCTCTGCCGCAAGCACCCGGAGGTCATACGGAAGGGAAAGGCCATCGACACCAGCGACCTGCTCGCCGACCCCGTCGTCAGGTTCCACAGGAGGTGAGTACTGCTCTACCAACCCACCCTGCATCAGGACTGAATGCATAGACAAATAGGGGCTAGGTCATGTTACGGCCTTTGCCGGACATCTGTTGACCGAGTTTGGTGGCTTATCACATGTGCAACAGCGGATCTTGACTCTGCATGCATTTACACCCAATAAAAAACACCAAGCTGTCGGTAGCAGAGAGGATTTTTACATTCCCTTCTAACTTCCCGTAGTCTTCGAGACATTTAGGGCTTCTTAAGTAAGGGTTGTGAAACTTGTTGATCTGGTTTCCGGCTTACTGTTCTGTTTGACTAGAACCTGTATTTTTATTCGTCGTTTCCGAACTCGTAAAAGGCAATGGAAATAAATATCTACACTGAAGTCAGAGCCACACTCCTGTCCAGCCTGGCCCAATACGCTCCGAGTAGTGTAGCCGCTCCACCATTGGCAACAATCATCAAATGTTGTAGGCTGGACGATATTAGAAAGACGATCGAAGAAAACGACCAAGCCCTTACAGCCCAAATCAAAGGAACCAATGAACAATGGGCCAGTGTGTAGCCAGCCTTTGCCGCTTGTGCTTCATTGTATTGCAAGGGGAGGCAAACATTGGAAGTAACTATTTTTTTTTGCGAACGCCTCTTTTATCAGGCTGGATACGAGTGTGGCTCCCTGGCTTAATGCTGAATTCTCACGGGAGGATTGCAAACCACCCGTCTGAATGCAGCAACTTGTTCGTGTGACAAGGCTGGGCTGCTTGGACTAACTATGGCCTATTTATGATCTCCTCTGTAAAATAGGCTTAAGAATTTTTCCGTAATGCATTAGGTATTCAGATAACCTTAAAAAATAGATGGAAAAACTCATTCAATTATTTTCTGGTCATACTTGAGAATAAATTGCATTTTAGTATAGTTGTTAACTGGTCAATTACTGTAGCAAGATGTGATATATGTTTTTTATATTTTGTGGTTTATGTCAAGTTATTACCAATGTTTTCAATTGTGTACTTAATTATATGTGAAACTCAAACGCCGCGCACCATTTTTTTTAAATTTGCGATTTTTTTTTTAATTGTTGATTTACAATCGCCGGCCATTCTACGACGGTTATCTACCTTACGATTCTTAATACAAGATGGTTCCTGTGCTGCCCCACCTTTACTCACGATCTCTCGAATATTTCAAATAAGAACAATTGTCTGGGTCTATAAGGTAAATACTGGGTAAATAAGAACTGTTCAGAGAGATCAGAACTTTATCAAAGGAAACCTCCAAGGTTCAAAATCGAAAGGCGATTGGGAGCAAAGAGCGAAAGACAATGCAATCCGTGCGGAACAATGGATAAGGCCATCACAACCTCCGCTGACTATGAACGAGGACTTGCAATCCGATTTGTTGACACCCGAAGGTCACGTGTCTATGAAAAAAGTGTATGATAGAATCTTATAAACACTTCTATAGAGCTTTCATAGCTGTTTAACTTAGAAAAGTAATCCAAAAAAAGCGTCCACTTTAAAATATTAGCTTACAATGTTCTTAACTTTATTTTAATATCTTTCAAAACACACGAGATAGCCGGTTATAGACTTCAAAACAATGTAAATGTTTCAACAGTGTTGGATGTTCTTTTAAATTTCGATTAAATGACATTTGAATAATGAAGTGATATCTGAATTAATACCCAATTAGCATATAAAATATTTCGCAACGAATAGTTTGCGCCATTTTCGAAATGGAAGATAATAGATGTGATTAAATTAGTAAATGTTTAAAGAGCAATTTTTTAGATCAAAATCAATATTTCTGTCTTTTAAATGTGAATGGCAATACGAGAAAAATTGTCTAATCCACAATTCGGAGAAAAACATTTTTACTATCCCAATACAAATAGGAAAACAGTAGAATAAAGTTTTAGTTCAATACCAAATTCTATCTTATTATAACTGAATTGAAAATATGAATGGTCATTCCAAATCGTGTCTTATCCAAATGCATTATTTGTTCGTAAACGGCTGTTTTCCGCTGCTATTCTGCACTATCAATATTTATATTATTCATTAAATAATCATTATATAGAAGTAGCTGCGTTTTAAAAAATCACATTAATTTTGAAAATGAAGAGTGCAGTTCCGAAACTTGTATTATCCATCCAAAATAATGATACTCTTAGTAATTTCTAGAGAACAGCTGATATGGACACGTCAAGTTCTGGAACAGTACACTTTATATTTCTGTCTGGTGGTTGTAAGCATCTTATATCCGCTGTTTGGTTAAATCAGAGGTTCTCAACCTGTGGACCCTTTACACCTGGGTATACTTAGCGATGCGGATGAAAGTACATGAAAATAATGTTATTAATGGCGGAAAACACCTAAAATAAAAATTAAAATTTTAATAAAAACATAAAAGTGTCAACAATTTAAGTTGTTCGATTAATTTTCTAGCTAACCTAAGAACATTACTGGTTAACAAAAACAAACTTTTTTTTGGTGGGAGGGATGAGTGCGAAGGGTTATGCTCATAAATAAAAAGTTTTATCAAGGGGTATGTGAGAGAAAAAAGGTTGAGAGCAACTGGGTTAAATAAAGAGTCCTGTCCTTTTCCATACTTATTTTCTTGAATATGCTTGCAATGTGTGCTGTGAAGCTTTTACACACATTCTAAGTCCTTCTCTCTCTTTGTTGTGTTTGCAGGTTCTACCTGCCGCTGGTGGTGCTGTGCTGCTTCGTCCTCCCCACCACCATCCCGATGTACGTGTGGGGCGAGACCTTCTCCAACGCGTTCTTCGTGGCCACCCTCTTCCGCTTCTGCTTCACCCTCAACCAGACGTGGCTGGTGAACTCGGCCGCCCACATGTGGGGACATCGCCCCTACGACACCACCATCAACCCCCGACAGAACGCCCTCGTGGTGATCGGGGCGGTGGGTGAGGGATTCCACAACTACCACCACACCTTCCCCTACGACTACGCCACCAGCGAGTACGGCATCAAGTACAACCTCACCACGGCCTTCATCGACGCCATGGCGCTGCTGGGGCTGGCCTACGACAGGAAGACGGCCTCCCGGGGGCTCATCAAGGCCAGGAAGCTGAGGACGGGCGAGGACAGGCCGGTCCAGCCTGAAGAGGTGACCACCGCAGACGTGTCCGACTCGATCCAGAATGGCGTCTTGGAGACCTCGAAGATGGTCCTGAACAGCGTGAGCGACGTCCTGACGGTGGTCCAGAACGGCGTGAACGACATCCTGAAGACGGCTTCCGTCACGGATCAGGACAGCGTGCTGGAGACCTCGAAGATGGTCCTGAACGGCGTGAGCGACGTCCTGTCGAAGGTGGTGCAGAACGGCATGAGCGACATCCTGAAGTCGTCCATTTCGGATCAGGATGGCGTGAGCGACGTCCTGCAGTCGTCCAAGGGATCGCAGAACGGCGTGCACAAGCGCGTCGGGGCGACCGCGACTCTTCAGAAGGAGGACTGACTGAGTGCGGGACGAGGAATCCAAGACACTTGATGGAACAGTTGACTGAACGGTTGATGTCTGGATTTTGTCCGCTTCTTTTTTTCTTCGCCAAAACAAAACGAACTTATAAAGGACTAAAAATCAGTTAGCCGAAGTTTTGTTTCCCCTTCTCTGTGTATTATTAGAATCCCGTGCCGTATTTATTTGCTTTCTTTCGGCCCCGGTGGTTTGCTTTCCCGTCTAGTGGGGTTCGAAGTGTGCCACCGAAAATGGTATCAAGTGATTTTTCAGTCAAGAGCTTTGGCGTCCTTCAAAACTGTGATTGGAAGTGATAGGGAGTGGCAATTGTGGATGAGCTTGTGGAATTTTAAAACGACGAATTTGCTTACGTGATAATATTGAAGGGTAATCGAAAGGAATTATTTTAAAATCATACAAAAAAAAAATTGGTTTCCAATAAATTGTGACAATACGATTCTAGGTCTATTTTATTCATGTGCGTGTTTTTCGGTATAGGTTCGAAACCTGATGTTAGTGTTACCCTCAGTTATGTGATTTCAAGCTAGAAATCGAATTTGGTGAGCCTAAAAGGCATCACGAGACTTTCAAGGAATCATTTTTTTTTTGTCTTAACTGTATTCGTTTTTGTGAGAAACATGTGTAAGCTATGCAAGATATTTAAGAGATATCCTAATTGGTGCATAAACCATATTAGCTTTTGTTTTTCATCTTTCCTTTATATCTTACAAGTCACTCCCTAACGATTAAAATGAGGAAACGGTACTCAGCGATATTTAGCACTTATTCATTTGCTTATCATTTCTAAAATAAAATTAAAACACTTTATGTTATATATTCTGAATAATTTGGATGCATCCGTTGTGTTTCTGGTTATCAAGTTCCTTCTGTAGCTTGGGATATTTGGGGCACTCGCTAATTCCACCTTAAGTACTTTTCAGTAATGTAACCCTGGCAATGGCTCTTTTCATATCACATATTAAAAAAGTTAAAAAAAATAAAATACGTAACAACAGTTTTTAGAAGTATGTTTTTAGAAATTTCCAGATAAATTTTTAAACAATTGATGGAATAATATGTTTTACTTCAAATCCTAGCTAAAGATTTCATTGAAAAAATATTGAAAACAAAAATAGGCTATTAAAAAAAGATGCCGTGACTGGATATTTTACGGCAGCAAAGCAGCTTCACTCATCAATAGGAAAATAGACAACAACAATAGTTTTTGCACGTATAAAATGCGCAGGAAAACAAATCAAAAGGGAAGTTTTCTAGTCGTATAACATTTGAAAACTATTTGAATTGGCAGCTAAACTTTTTTACAAACCTCAACTACATTTTAAATTGTTACACTAAAATTCCTTTGCATGGGAAATATATATTTTTCAATTTGACATGTATTTGTTCTGCCACTTATTAGACCGGGTCTGTATAAAAAATACCATTTATTTTTTAAGAAATATTATTTTTTTTTAAACAATATAGTATTAAAATATTTTGAAAGCAATTTTGTAAAATGTATTTTGGAGAAATGATCGTCCTTTTATCGAGTGAAGGCCCATCCAAAAGTTTATAAATCTTAAATAATACATTGACATGTTTATTTGGATAGTAAGTTAGAATGGTAATATTCGAAAATATTACCATTCTAACTTACTACATGTTCGAAACATGTAAACATTTCATTTATTCATCTAATACTCGGACGTAATTCTCTATGAATATATGAGGATTTTTTTTAAATACCTTTTAGTCCTGTATAAATAAATTATATGATCTCAGATCAAAAAGTATCAGAAAATGGCAGCTGTAGTTCACCATTTGTAAGAAACTTTACAGAATAACATTGTTTGAGATATCATTCTTGTAAAATCTTTACACTAGGTTACCACGCATATGGAAAACGCGAAATTGTCTTAACAAAGACAACTATTTCTTATACGCTCTGGAAAAGTCATTGAATTTTTATTTAAATAATTAATAAATATGTGCCCCGGAATATTCCTTTCATCGTGATGGACGTATATTTCTTTTGGATATGCAAAAAAATATATATATGATAAATTTTCGATTTGGTAGGGCATACTATTTAAATTAATGTTCTTTTCATGGGTTCTACACATATATTTTGAAAAAATCAGTTATTTTTTCATATATTTCACAATTTGATTTTTTTAAGCCTTCTGAAGAGACCCTTGGAACCATTTTAATATTTTAAGTGCATTTGATAATTTCCAGTATCAATATGTAATTGATGTGTTAAGAAATATCAATAATTGAGAGTACCAGATTAAGTGTTGTGTGTACAAAAAACATCGTACTGACTATGTATTTTCGTATTCTGCGACCAAAATAAATGTTGTTTACTGTATGTAGTAGGGTGTGCAATAGGAAATTTCATAAATATATGTTATACTTAATATTTAATCCTATACTTAATTTTACTTTGTCTACCCAGAATATAATATGGTCATCATTTTTTATTAAAAATTAATGTGTTATGTTGTCTTGAAGCTGATTTAAAAATATTCTTTGAACAATATTCTCCAGCAAAAAGGAGTCAGCGTAAAAACTTCGCCAAAATTAAGAAATTGAATGCTATATGCAAAACTACAGTTTTTTTTTTTTTTTAATTTTATGAAAACTTTAAAAAAAAAAAAAAACTGCAGTCAGTTAAGACTTTTGTTTCAATTCCCTCATACAACCTGCATAAAAAACTTCAATTTCACAATTTTGATAAATTTCTATGCTGACATTTTTCACTTGGTTATTTAGGCATGTGTGTTTGAAATATTTTATTATATAGTTTTGTGTTTACATCATTCTTATAACTTTATCTAACGTGCATCTGTTTATTTACAATTTTTTAAATTGTGATTTCCACTATAAAATATCTTATGGACTCTATGCACATGACGTCGTATTAGGGATAAACATGAAGCACGAGTTCGCATTATTTAGTGTTAAAAATATCATCTGATCACGTGGTTTTTTATTCACCAATGCAAAACCGATTGTATATCCTCAAATATTTAATCTCGACACCAGGTCGTGCATAGTGTCCGTTCTTATATTGTCTTATTTGCACGAGCTTCTTTATATTTATACACGAAATATTTGTAAGAATGATTAATAACGCATTCTTAAAGCCAACTAAATTGCTGACGGTGATAGCAATCCAAAATTAGTATATGAGATAGCAGTATATATTATCAAACACGAAATCAAAATCTAACATTGAAATTTTCTACGGAGTATTTTCTTTAAACCTTGACCTATATAAGATATTATATAAGTATACTATTATAAAGCACACACTATTTTATGATTGGATCTGTATCTCGAATTATCTTGACTCTTAATTTTTGTAACTATTTTTCATAAATTGAAATGATCTATCTCTACTGGTCGTAGAAGTTTCTCGAAGTGGTGTAAATGTTTGTATCGATTCATTGGCTGAAACATTTGTACTGTTACCAAATAAATATGTTGTATAACTGTCTCTGTGTGCTTCTCATGTTTATTTCATCTTATTAAAAAAATATATCAGATTGCAAAATACAACAATTTATTCTGTTTGTTGATAACTTTAAGACTATTTTATTACACAATAAAAAAAAATCTTAAAAAAAAAAAATAATAATCAATTTTATATACACTTTGCTTATACAGGCCTCGCAACACGTCCCTTTTTTCCCTAAAAGTCCTTTTTGTTACTTGAAATACTTAAAGGACCTTTTTTTTCAGAATATACTCCCTTTTTTCTCTTATTTTAGCAAAACTATTTTTTTCCCTCTTTATGCCAAAGATAACACATTTCCGACCCTTTTCCCTCCCCCATTTAACCAAAGATTAACTCTCGAAATATCATCCAACTAGGAAGCAGGCTTTGCTGTCTTTACAAATGCAATTATTCACATTGGCGTAGAATGTAGGCCTATGTGTAAACAATGTCTGTCCTTCCAGGACCACGGGATCTCGTTTATGCATTGTATCAAAAAACAAAATGTAAATGAAGAGCTTGTTCAGGGGAAGAATGATAAATTGCAGGTGCAAGTGTAAATTGTAATTATATAAATTCCCAGTATCTCATTAGAAAAATACTGTTTTATTTGCATTGTATTTGTAAAATAGACATCTACTGCAGTAAGTCTGCTAAATTTCAATTCAGACCATAATTAAAAAAGTTACAAAAAAAAACTCAGATTATTACAAAAATATTAAAAGATTATTTTCGCGCACAAATTTACTAACTTTTTTATTAATGCTCCGATTTTCTTCAAAAATTGCGATAGAATAAAGCTTAAAATAGTAGAATTCTATAGTTCAAAAGAAAACTCAAATTAAAGTTTTTTTTTTTTTTAATTTTTACTTGAGGTACTGGAAAACGAGTGAAAGGAGTCGAAACGATTCAATGCGTGTTCTTAAATTATTGCTGCAACAAAACGCATGTGATGCCCGTTATATGTTCATTCACTGATTTACAAGATATATGTCTATTTATGCTAAAAGTAACAAACAGTTTATAATACGTTCAATCATGGAAAAAATATGTACGCATTTATTTAAAACGACTTGTAAAGAGTTATACTCGATGCAAGACCATCTCATTATATGCAACCTTCGAAGAATTTCAAATGGAATTGATGTTATAAAACTGGAAATGAAATGATACATTTTTGCAGTCAGCTGGTGTTTATATTACTATAAGTCACGGATTTGTAATTGATGTAATGAAATCTCTGATTATAAATTATTTGCCTGGCACAAGCAAGAATTGTTTGCAACTTTTAAGCAGCTGAGTTACTAAAAAAAATCACTCAACAACTGTCCGGTGATTACTTTAATTACATTCTACTCAGTGCTCCCACGTTTCAGATTTCGAAATCGCCCAAACTAAACTGGTATTTTCACAATCCATACAAAATCCCCAAATTGTCGATTATTTGATTAAAGTTGTTAGCGCGGTATAGAATGCAAGGATATTTTGTCCAATAGTTACATGTCCGATAATTGCTAAATGAGTAGATACAATTTGAATTCTTCAGTTGCATGCAACTAAATAGCTTAGTTGAATGTCCGATAGTTGCCAGTGCGCGGCTAACCTGTAA
This sequence comes from Troglohyphantes excavatus, assembly GCA_963932185.1. Lineage (NCBI taxonomy): Eukaryota > Metazoa > Arthropoda > Arachnida > Araneae > Linyphiidae > Troglohyphantes > Troglohyphantes excavatus. The sequence continues at coordinate 77,217,413 of OZ010669.1, forward strand.
TGGTACAGCCGGGGAAAAAAAAAGAACCACCAATGATTATTTCGTTAAACTTAATATACCATTTTGTAGGGAATAAAGTCTACTACACATTGATATACAAAAAATTTGCATAGGGGACTATCTTCATATTAAAATCCGCACCAACTTCCAAAAGCAACACCCAATTTTGATTCAATATTTAGAATCTACGACAAAATTTATCGTTGAATATCAATTTGCAAGTCATTTAGTTAAGTAGTTTTTTATATTATAAATATCGAAAATTTAGAACTCGTAATGTTAATGAATTTCTTAAGCTTTTAATCATATATTTCGAAATAATAATTTTAATACGCTGATATTTTTATTTGCGTTACTTCTAAACGACCCAAATAAAATACACTAACTTTCATTACTTATATGTATATTTTTTAATTTTATTTAAATTAGGATATTAATATTCATAAAATTTATGAATAGGAACCATGCTATATTTTGATAGTGATGGATTCAGAAAAACGTTTTATATGCATATCTAAAATTTCTCATTGCAGTTTTTTGGCTATATTAAAATGTGCATCAAATGATCATTTAAGGGGTCATACACAAATTTAAAATTTGCAGAACTTAACAGAAATCTACTAATTTTGATAATTAAAAGCGCTGTGATCGCATTGGCATAAAATTCTAAATTCTTATATAAAGACGAGGGGTATACGGGAGTAGGGGAATGAATGACCACGGAAAAAGAAGAACCACGGCTAACGCCAAAACATTTTCTACCAGCGTACTTCATTTCGAAGTCTCACTAATACTTTGTCCAATGTGGAAGTAGCCCCTCAAGTAAGATCGATACATTTCGTCTAATATCTCTGCATATAAATGTAGGAAATTAACGGAAATTTATATTTAGATTATTTTGAGGGCGGGGAACATTTCTGCGCTATCAAAAGTAGGTGTTGCATTTGAAAATTTTAAAGTTGGTGCGGATTCGAGTATGAAGATAGTCCTCTATGCAATTTTTTTGTATATCAATGTGTAGTAGACTTTATTCCCTACAAAATGGTATATTAAGTTTAGCTCTACTATGAAAACTAACAAAATAATCATCGGTGGTTCGGTTTTTTTTCCGCGGCTGTACATACAAAATATAATTTTTTTTTATATTTTAAACTCTTTTTGCTCTATTGCGTTTTTTCTATAATTTTGTCACTTTCACATTGATGACTTAAAATGTAATGAAGATATAAATTTTTTAGGTCCCTTTTTAAAAGATGTTGGTCCCTTTTTCCCTAGGGACATATGTAAAAAGTGTTGCGAGCCCTGCTTATACTATAATTTCAAGTTAATATACGGATTAGGCCAAACGTCCAACACACATTTTAAAAGGTTATTTAAAATCAAGTAATTGACGTACAGGAGTGCAATTTGAACTGAAATGTTTCTTGTATTAAAAAAATGTTATTGAAACAAATTGAAAAAATAATTCCAAACTTCTCCCATATACGGCGCTACTTATTCCTATGTTTAGTTTATAGATAAGTTTTTTTGTGATATTCAGATTAGTTTTGTTGCAGGAAAACAACAATTGCAGCGAAAAGGTTGCTTGAGTAGGTTGGCTGCGTGCATCGACATAGGTGCGCTGTAACTGCTTGTGAAAAATAAACTATCTGCAAGTGGTAATCCTGGGATTTTGATGTTTTTTTAATATTTTTAAGGGAAAGTGCAATAAAAAGTTTTCTTTTTGTTTTAGTTCAAACTGCCCTCTTGTATACCAATTACTTAATTTTATGTTACATTTTATAATGGGTCAAGGACTTTTGACTGATCTTATATTTCATGCTTATAAATTTTTCATCTTTAGACAGTTCCAATGAAAAATATTAAAACTTTAATAACCCAGCAAAATAGTCAGCATAAAACATCCATGAAAAGTGTGAAACTGAAAGTTTTATACAGGAAAATTGCAGTTTTGTTTTTTCAAGTTCTATTAAATTATAGGTTTTTGTTTCAATATCCTATAGAAAACAGGTAAAAAAAATGCAAAAACAATCCTTTTTTGTAGGAAAAATATTATTAGTCGTAATACTACTGGTATAAGCTATATCATCAATGGCGCCGAAACCGGTATGGCAGCTGTCATATCAACTTGAACCCAAATCATATTTTAAAAATATTCCACAAAAAGTGCCACTTTTTCCCTTGCTATTCCCCTATGTCATTTTATCCCCGCCATATTCTCCAGTTGTTAAGGTCGTCAATGGGGTCTTTATGTTGTGTGAAGGTGATCTTATTGATAGGTGAAAAAATGGAACGTATGTCGAATTTTCTTAGAATTTTAGAAATTTTATGCCTGATCTGGTTGTATTATGGAAAAACAAGTAAAGCATTAAAGCGCTCAGACATATTAGAATTTTTAAGTTATTGTGGAGCCTTGTCAACAATTTTGGATGAAAAACGTCGATCCATGGCGACAGATCTCAAATAGTCTAGTTCAGCCTGGAGTGAATGTGGTGTAGAACAGATGTTTAAAACACGGTTAACAAACTTGCAAAAAGCGGCCATTTTTTGCTTTATAGGATGACAAGACTTGAAATGGGAGGGGAAAGAATCAGCGAAGGGTTTCTGTATACGGTGGTGGACAAATGGTCAACTTTACGGGTAATTATAACATCAAGAAAAGGGAGAGTATATTGTTGTTGGATTCGGATTCGACAGTGAAATGTTTATTAGGATCTATGGAATTTAATAAAGGGAAAATCCTCTGGAGTTGTTTAATTGGCCTCCGGTGGAGTTGTTTGATTGGGCGAAAGTACCATCTGCATAGCGGAGCATAGCAGCATCAGCATAGCAAAAAATATTCTCAAAATAATCCATTTAAACACCATATATGTGATATTTATATGGATTACTTTGAGCAAAAAATTCATAATTTTTGCATTCAACACGGCAACGCTATAAACCACAACAACTTGTTCCACAAAACTGCTTCTATGCACCCGATTACACGGTATTGAATTAACTTATTCCGTGCAGTCAGTTTTGAATTAAAACTGGACAAAACTGGAATAATATTTCCTGGTTATGTTGTTATTAAAAAAAAAAAAAATTCGGAGAATTCTGTTTTAAATAAATATTGAAAAATTAACGTTACTTACTTTGAGGTATGGATTTTTAATAAAACTTGTTAATGAAATAAGGCAATTCTACTATTCATTTATATTTTCTTGATATAAAATAATTTTTTTAACATAGTTATTTATTTAGTTGAAATAAAGATTACTAGATGGCAGCATAATCTTTATAAACCTTTATCAAATCGATGCTTACATACGGCGCTTACGTTGTTTAATTTTAATATATATCCTCAATATTAAAATTATAATTTAAAATATAGTATTTAAATTTATTTACAATATTAATTAAAGTAAATTCAGGTAATTATATATTAAACTTTTAGAAATAATATTATATTCAGAATCTTACAAATATTCATAATTCGATTTAAATAATTTTCATGAAAAAAAAATTGTGAACAATTTTCCAAAATATTGCTTTCTATTATTTTTTTTAATACCATGCATATGCTTGTTATATGTATTTGACTCCTTTACAATGGTTGGTGCTGCTCTCTACTAACAGATAAAGTAACTACAAGTTATCCCCAAAATTCTTAATCGGTCGTCATCGGGAGGTTAAGCTCTTTCATTCCCATTTGTGTCAGATTTACAATAGGCTATTTTTTCTTTAAATAAAACGTAATTACACTTCAATAACATTATGGAAGTTTGACTAATACGGGGTTTTGGTGATCCCATGAAGTTAAAGGAATAACTCCTCTTCCCAAAATGTTCAGCTAATTAAAACACAGTTGATAACAATAAAAACCAATTATTCTAACTTTTGGCTTGAAATATAAGTTTAATAAAACTATTTCGAAAGCCTGTTGTGGAAAAGTAAACCATTTGTGTATAAACACCACCAGCAGAATAGAAACACTATGCTACGCTTTTATGGTGATAGCTTCCAACACCATAACTCCGTGGAAAAAAGCATGATTGACATAAATTTGTGTTAGTTCGATAGAATATTGCGCACCTATCCGTTTACAATCTTGAAGTAAAGAAAGCAAATTAATTATACCGAGTTTGTACTGGTAGCCGGAAACGCAGGATTCTGCCATTTTTTTAAAAAAATTATTATTATTATTTATTTATTTTGTGTGATATTCTACATTACTAATATAATCTACTATATTTTAAACAATTGATGATTGTTATTCATTTTACTTAATTTAATTTACTAGTTAATTTAAAGAATGCATATTTACAAAAATTCCGTAATTTTCACTGGTGACCCATATTTTCCATTTGGCACTATGCACGACCTGGTGTGTACATGAAATATTTGAGAATAAAAAAAATAGATTTTGTCCCTGTGATTGATGAGTAAATCAGACAAATACAATGAGATGATATTCGTGTGACGTCACTTATTCCACAAAATAACGTCGCGTAAATAGAAACCCTAGAAAGAAAATTGAAAAGTTACATTAGAAAAATAATGATTATAAATATTTATATATACCTCAGAAGTAACTAAAATAATACTAACTCAATGAAACAGCGAACAATTTTAAAAACAATTGTAATTTTGCAATTTTTTTACACGGATAAATTATACTTTGTAACAAGTGTTTTGACCCATTTCACCCCACCATTACAGTACTTCTAAGTAATCTTACAAAAAAAAAACGATTTAATTTTGAATATAATGTTATTTTTTTTAACATAAATTAATTATTCTTAAACATCTTCATGATGCAGATTATTAAAATTCATCAAAGTTGTTGTTGTTCATATAGCTTAACATAATTATCGTTTCACTTCAAAACTGCTATTTATATTTCAAAATTCTAAAAGTACGTTATTTTATTTAGATAGACAGTATGCTTAACCTGATGCAGAGATTAAATGGTGTAGGATAAAGAATCGCTTTTGCGTAGGTTAAAAAAAATAATAGACAATATTTTTTATATGCATCTATTATTTATTAGAATGATGACGTCACATACATAGAGTCCAATATAATAAATTTATCATTTGGTGTTTTCATTAATAACAAGAAGTGTGGATTACAGAAAGTTGTTGATATTCTAGAACAAAATGTTAGAATTCATAAATGAACGTTTGTACCATGTCAGTCAATAAAAGTAATTTTTTATTATTAATAATAAACTGGTATTCGATTACTGAATTAATAGAAGAATACGACGAAATAATTTTTCTGATGAAATATTACAACATTGTGATGACCGGCGACACGATAAAGAACAAAAAAAAAAAAAAAAATTATTTCGTACATTGTATTCGACATGGATAAAAATTGTAAAGAATAAAATCATAGTACGAAATTCTTTTATGCCATTTTATAATCGATTTATAGAATACATATATTCTTTGAAACCAGATAAATTGTTAAAAGTATCTTAGAATATGAAATATTAATTAAAATACGAAAATTTTCAGAATTTTAACTATAACTATTTAGAATAGTTATTACAAAATACAGAATAAAATATGAAGAAAACCAAAAAGAAACAATCTTTGTTAAAGAATAATATTTTTTAAGTAAATGCAGTTCTTGAAAGAACATAAAAAGTGGAAGATGTTGTTCATTAATCGAGAAATGAAGTGTAATCAGAAATATAAACTTTCCAACGTCGAAATTGTGGGAAAATAACGGAGATTCAAAAGATGGCGGTGGCGCAAGATTTCTGTTCTAATTCATATATTTGGAATTTTTTGTTGTTGTTGGATAGGACATGTTTCACTTGGGCACCTTTTGAAAAAAATATCTGGTTATCCGGCATTTAACTATCCGGAAATCTCAACTAACCGAACAGTTTTAAAAAAAATATTATCCTATTTAACCTTTTGAATTCGGGGACATTTTTTAAAAAAAATCCTCTCAACACGGGGAATTCGCGAAGATTTCCTTCCCCCCTTTGAGTGACAATCTACACACCCCTTTCAATAGGCCATAGAAAACGACCCCTTTTGGAAGTCCAAGCCACGGACCGAGGAAACTGAGTTTACTACTTTGTTAGCTGAATACTTGAAGGGTTGCAATGTTTTAACTTATATTGCTCCATGAGGCTGACATCCGAAAACTGATTTACTTTTTTTATATTTCGTTTACAAATGAAAATGCCATTTATTTATTTTAATGAATAATTTTATAAGTGTGTATATAACATTATAAATTTAAAAAATGCGATTTTTTTTATTTTCAAAGAATTAAGCGAAATATATTTTAACCTCTGGAAAGTACATAATGTGTTGAAAGCATATATTGTAAATGACAACCATTAATTCCAGTGGAAGTCCCACACGCTCAATATTATTATGTAAATATTATTATTATTATTAAGTTAGGTAAGATGGAGAAATTTGAGTCTTAAATCTCTATTTTTGACATAAAAGTTCAATTTATATTAAGAAAAATTGTAATATTGCAATTATTTTACAAAATCATTAACATAATGTTATATTTTTATTTTATTCTGAGGTTTATTAGTATTCTTTTTAAATTATGTAATTTTTCGTAATAAAATACATTATTAGATCACACTATTAAATCAAATTAGTAACTTGAATAAAATAACAACCTTCAAACTTTAATACATTTGATTATTAATGGACTGTTTTTCTGATACCCAACCTTTCTCTACGTTATATAAAAATATCGTTATTGTAGTAAAAGTAGTAGATTTCAGTTTTCACGATGGTAAATTATTACTTTTGTGTAATTTAATATTTTTTTTGTCCATACGTCTTAATATCAAACTCCTCTTGTGTGAGCTACAAGGACAGATTTACAAGTTTAGGGGTCCAGGCCAAAGAAACATGTGGGGCCCGCCGACGTACCTTAAATTTGACTTGCTAAATTTATGTATACGCACATAACACAAAATAGCATAATCAATCTGCTTTAATGTAAGTGTAAATACTGCTAAAACTTATATACTTAATTACTAATTTTTTTTTATTTCAGAAAAAAATGAAGATGTAAAAATCATATAACTTAAATTAAGATTATTAATAATAGTGAAGATTAAAAAATATTCAACTAAATATAATATTCATATAAATGCCCGGATAGTTCAAGAAGTATGCGCAAAGATAAGGTCACTTCAAAACAAACAGAATTTAAATTAAAAGCATACATATGGAAAATATATTTTACGTTATATTGAACATAATTTTTTTTTGACGAGATGATATGCATTATGAACATGCAGGAAACATAAAAGTGATTTAATTGAATAAAGTAGTAGAAGTTTTGCAAAAAAGAATAACAAAAAAAAAAACTATTGATTTAAAAAAAAAAACACTAATTAGTAACTTTATTTTTTACTTTTTCACAGTTTTTTTTAGTTTAATAAGCGTTTTGAGGGCTCCCTTAAAATGGGGGCCTTGGGCGAGTACCCCGAATGCCCTGCCGTAAATCGTCTCTGGTAGCTATAATTTATTTTAAAATTTAAAAACTTCTTTACAAGCCTCCAGATGTGAACTTAATTCGTCTGATACATTTTCTTTCGAAACTTCTGACAATATGTGCTTTGACATTCTCTGGAAAGTAATAAATGGTTCCCCCCTTCTGTGTTTTGTAGACTATTCATTTCAAAATGCTTCTTTGAGATGTCTACTGAATAAGGGAGCATGTTTGTTCCATTTGTAGAGTTGTACTGCAGGTGCCACTGTCACAAAAGTATGTGAAAGAATACAGACTTCAAATTACCCCCTAATAACTGGTTTACAAGGCATCTGCGACGCTCAATAGGTCACTTCCGAGAAACTTCGAGAGGGGGAATACAATACTGTAGGTAGACCATTGTATTTCTTCGACCCCAGATTCGGCACAATGGATGAAAAAGAAGCTTTAACAAACAATTTAAAAGACGTGCGTGCATAATTATAACCTTATGCGAAGAAGATATATAAACGTCTGTCACATTTTACACATAAATACTTCTAAACGATTCGTGTGTGTTCCGTACAGACAAATAAAATGTACTACACTAATGTGTTGGGCAAAATACATAAGCGGAATCGTTATGTTACGGCAATAATTGCTATTGGCGGATCCGGGGGAGGGGCACAAGGGCCCTAGCGCCTCAGACTGGTCCACTTATTTTTTTTTTCCTGTAATCGTGGAACACTTATACAGGTAAAAAAAAATAGCACGGTTTTTGCCATGTTCTAGACAAGCAGGAAGTCGAGCATTTTAACCACCTTTAGACAACAACCACTAAATCAATCTAACATGCAATGATCTCTCTCTCCTCTCAAATAATCCCAATGCTTTATCTAAATGTCAGCCCCTCTCGCTCCCTACACGATAGCGATGACCATCAACGTTTGGGGTAGATAGGCCAGCGTGCGTCATCACGTCACAAATAAATAAATAGCCACCTTGTGTTTATCTGGTGGTCCCCTTTATTTGGCAAATGACATTCTAAATCGACAATTCCATATTTTAGCGGTTATGTTGGCCGACATTTAATAAAACTATTAATTTTTGAAAATTAAATCTAAAATGTTAAGAATTTTGAGAAAATAATGCCAATTGGGTAATTATGTATATTATTGACTTATTTAATTCATTATATTATTGACTTAAATAATTAGTACTCTAATATTTATAAAAAGAAAATTGTTTACATTTGTTTCGGAAGGGATCGGATCCACATGTACTGTACTCTCCCTCGAGTACTTCTTTGTACTGTGGCCCCACTCCCCAGAATTTTGTTAAATTTTTTTATGGATCCGACTATGCTAATTGTATTTAAATTATCAGTTCAATTTCCAATAAAATCATTAGAAACATTTAGAAGTTATTTTTTATATTCAAAGTTGGGTTATTCAATCTTGGGTTAAAATTTTCCGCCGAAACGCCATATTCAAAGTGCGTCTTGCACGCAAATACAAGACGATGCGAAATACTTATTTACTTAAGACGATTTGGCGATGTTGGCCACAGGAAATGAAATAGTTGCCCTTCCACATTTCGCCAAAATAACTCAAAAGCTACTCTCCTACTTTCAACAATAGCCTTGCTGTCGGGAACTCATTAGGGCGTTCCCTCCATATTTCAAAAGTTGACACGTCGCCGGGCAAGAAGGGGGTAGAAGTCGCTGGTACAACTGTTGTACCACAGCCCGTGTTCAAAGGTAAAAAACTTACTGGTACATATGCTGTACCACCCGTTTTCTAGAGGTTAAAAAAAAAAAATTGTTGGATATCGAAAAATCCACTTTGGCAAAAACTACAAAAAATAATCGGTTATATGGCTGTTATATATCCGGAAATATCGATTAACTGAAATTATTTTTTAATAGTTTTTCCATTTTCAAAATGTTTTCATTGTTTGATAGAAGTTGTACAACAATGGTATTTCGTTCATCCAGCATTTATTAGCATGGACAGGGATTGCTGTACAATATACGTTGTTGAGACAACATAGTTTTGTTTACCCGGCATTTATTAAAACGGATCCGAGACGTGAAAAAATGTGTGCAACAACTTGAATTTTGGTGAATAATAGTAAGGGGAGAAGCCCCCTGCTAAATTAAAAACTAAAAAGGAAAAAATAAAAATAATCTTTTTTAAAAAAAAAGGAGAAGCGACTTAAAGAAAATTCCTTAAAATGTAAAAAATAATTTTTAATTTTACGACCAAGTTGAAAAAATTGAATTATTTAATATCAATTTTATACTTATAACAACTTTTTGAAGTGGGTGTTAATTTGCAAAAATCCTACACAAATTTTGGCGCCGATTTCAATAAGTTTTAATAAGTATAAAATTAATATTAAATAATTAAATTTTTTTTAACTTGTTCGTAAAATTAAAAATTATTTTTTATTTTTCGGGGAATTTTCTTGAAGTCGGTTTTCCTTTTTTTAAAAAAGATTATTTTTTATATTGATATACTTTTTTTTGAAAGTTTTTTATTATTTTAGATTTTTTTTAATTTTATTACTTTATAACGCCAAAATGGCAACATATATTACATCATTAAAATTTCTATTTTTACTGTAAATAATGGTGGATTTCAATTTGTATCAATTTTCATTTATTAATTATGAATTTTTAACTGTATCTGGTCATTTTTTTAAGGTGCTAAAAATTGTAGAAACTTAAAACAAGTTATCGATATGTCATACTCTTTTGCTCCTCCAAAGTTGTTTTCGTAAATTTATTAAATTTTTTAAGATAATAAAATAATCTTTCTAAAAAAAAGGAAAACCGACTTTAAGAAAAATGCGCTAAAAAGTAAAAAATAATGTTTAATCTTACGAATGAGTTGACAAAATTGAATTATTGAATATCAATTTTATACGTAGTACAACTTTTTGAAATCGGCGCCAAAATTTAGATATGATTTTTGTAAATTGGCACCAACTTCCAAAAGTTGTACTACGTATAAAATTGATATTCAATAATTCAATTTTGTCAACTCATTCGTAAGATTAAACATTATTTTTTACTTTTTAGCGCATTTTTCTTAAAGTCGGTTTTCCTTTTTTTTAGAAAGATTATTTTATTTTTTCCTTTTTAGTTTTTAATTTAGCAGGGGGCTTCGCCCCCTATTCACCAAGAAATTCTAGTAGCAACTTGTGCTCAACAATGTAAATTTTAAACAATCCCTAACAAAGCCAATAAATGCATGTTAAACGAAATGTCATTGTTGTACAACTTCCGTTAAACAATGAAAATATTTTGAAATCGGATAAATTGTTTTAAAAAATTCCGGTTAATCGGCATTTCCGGATATATAACAGCCGGATAATCGATTATTTTTTTGCAGATTTTGCTTAAGTGGATTTTTCTCTATCCAACAAAAAAAGAATTTTCGAAATCGGACGACATTTTTTTTTAAACGGTCCGGTTAATTAAGAAATCCGGATAGTTAAATCCCGGATAACCGGATATTTTTTTCAAATTGCTCCCCTTTGAAACATCCCCTATCCAACAAAAAAAAATTGTCCAAATATCTGAAGTAGAATCAAAATCCCGGGCGCACATACATAAAAAAAAAAAATTTTAAAAAAAAATACATACAGGTCGAATCTATAACCTCTCGACTTGGCTCGCGTTGGCGGTTTTAATTTAAATTTTCTTGCGGTTTTATTTTGGAGGTTTTTTTTGGAGTTTTGGTGAGCGCGCTGGGCAGTCGGTTAAAAATGAATGAACCGTTGTCTTTATGATGAGAATTGTGCAATTATAACTGGCCATTAGGTATTTTTATTGTTACCAACTTTATAATAATTTGTAGGCAAATACTATTTTTTTAGTGTGTGTGGGGGGGGGGGGGGGGGGGGGGGATTCTAAAACAAATTTTTTTTTTAAAAGTAAATGTTCACCTTTGAAATCAAATAGCGATATTTCAGAATCGGAACAAAATTTTTAAAAAAAGGTGTTTTTACTATTTACCCGCACTTCCGGGTGAACAGAATTAGTGCATACATTTATTGTGTTTTTGTTTTGAAGACTAAAAATTAAAAATAATTTGACCATGAGGGCTTATAGTGCAGGCCGACACAGATAACATTTGTGCCAAATCAGACTACGCAGCAGTCTTGGGCCAACACCTGTCAGCCTTCAGTATCTCATCGGGGGCCCAGGACTACAGTCATAAGGCCGCCACAGAACTTTTAAGGTATTCCTCATAATTTTAAGTGTACGAGAAGGAGTATTGATATGGAGCTGTGAAGTTCATAACTGCATCTGTTCACCCGATTCCACGGTACCGTTGCTAATAACTTGCACTGCATTTCTTTGAAACTGAAGATAAAAATATCTTTTTTAATACAATATTGCGTCCATTTATTTATAAGACAACAATAAAAAATGAATACATAAAGATATTCGCTTACATATTAATACATAATTACAGTGGTTTTCATACAGAGTAAGATTAAATTCTCTACGTGCAAAAATATCTTATGCTAAAAGAAATGTGTAATCCCATCGAAATAACAAGTACACGTTTTTATTACGATAAATACTGTGTTAATCCTTTGTACTGCAAGAAATCCTTTGACATTCACATTCATTTTACAGAACAGCCACCTACTCCCAGTTTGCTGAGAGCCAGAGGCCCGATTTGGGTATTTTGTAGATTTAATACGTAGTTACAATAAACTATTTTCTTGATGTTTTCGAAATCAATGCATTGAGAATTAAAAAAAAAACCTATTAAATCTTTTCTGCCATCATCTTTGAGAACATTCGCTGACAAGTATAGTAAACAAATATACTTTTGTGGATTGTGTTTTAAAAATGTTAAAATCGGAGATTTTCTGACTAAAATAAACTATTTCAAAACCAAACTATTTAATAAGTAAAATTATTATAAACTATTTCTTTCAGAAAAACTATAGAAATTATATGGTTAAAAAAGTTAATCGCTTCGATTAGACTTTGCGAATGTATGTTTTGTTTTGATTTAATTTAACAATTACTGGTACTTTCGATGCAAATTTTATTAAAATATACTACTTGATTTAACATTCGAATTCGCAATTTGGCGCTCTTTAAAGCGCCAAGTTCTTTACAGGGAGGTTGCAAGCCCATTCTCCCATCGTCCAAACGTTTGACGTTTGGAGGCGACTAGTGCACATTAAATCTGTCAATGAGAGGGGTTTGAACCTCCTGAAACCTTCCCCCCCCCCCCCCCTTTATTTACGTTCCTATGGTAGTGTGAGGAAGTTAGGGTTCAAAATGTTTCCTTTGCTAGGCAATGCAGTAAAACAATAGACTTGTAATTTAGTTTTAAAAAGTCCCATATAAAAAAGTTGCGGGGGAAACATCCACTCCCCCCCCCCCCCCACTTCCCCTCCGAATCGCCGCCACTGGCAGGAAGGATAGTAGAATATCAGCGACTAACTTGGGAGACGCAGGCTACTGGCCCGGTGATTATCAGTGCTTTTACCAGCACACAATTTAATGAAGTTAAGAATTATAAACATACATGTTTAATTAATATACAAATGCTACATTAAATGTACTACACATTAGTTAAAGAGATTCCTTATGTGCACTGCTTTTACACATCATCGTTCATCGTGTAGCTGCCCTACGATAAGTCTGTCTGGAAACGGCCAGTCCGCCCCTTCTCCTAGTCATCAGTGAGAAGCCACTGTGAATGTTGGCGTAATTATTGCAAAAACACAATAGAGCAACAAGAGATGTCAACAAGAAAAAAGTTATTTTCTACAAAACGTTATTTGAATGGTTATAACACTTTTTATCATTTTTATTAGTTACAGCTGTGAAAAGAAATATATTACAACATAGTCATTATATTTTTCAATTTAATAATTTACACACAGAGTTAGCCTGAAAAAATTAAACAACCAATAAAGTTAGAAACCAGATAGGTAAGGGTAGGCCGTCCATACTTTCGATTAATATTGTTCAATCAAGTCACTGACCATTGCCAAAACAGTCGAAAATCAGAGACAATAAGTATCTTATTATAAAAGAAAATATCATTAAAAATATATCTTACCAGGAAGAAATCCGAAAAATTGGTGACGAGAAATTCTTCGAAAAATTATTCTATTGTATTTTTACACATCTATTACTTTTTCAAAATTCCTGTCATAAATCTATCTGGATTTTTAATCTAATTTCATAAAAAGGATAAATGATTTAATAAAGATTTTTCCCCGCATAAATATTTGTTAGTCCTTCAAAAGCGCGTATTAGATAATAATAATAATAAGGGTTCATTTCTATACGTGTTGTGTAATATATTTACTAAGATTACTATTTTGGAAATGCACTGTATTTCTTAATCGTCGTCAATAGTTGTATTTCTCTCTATTTTAAAAAAAAGTAAGCCCTAGGGGGAAAAAGTAAGACCTAGGGGGAATTTTCAGTTCTTTCAATGTTATTCAGATCGTATCTCAAAATGTAAAAGTCCTGAAATTACGAAATTAAGTGAATTTGTTAAGAAATGTTTGATAAATAAGAAGAATATATTTTTGTTTCAATACTGTTATTAGTTTATAAGTTATTTAATATTAAAGTCGTCGTTGATAAAATTTCGCTTACAAGTAATTTTGTCCGTCGAGTTTCTGAAACACTATTAAGTGGAGAGATCCAATTTTTTTAGGGAGTGTACAAATAGGTTTGAACTGGAAATCTAAGTAAGCATTTTTTAAAATTCGAATTAGTTTTGGATTTATAAGTTTTTTAAACATTTAAACACGCTCCACTTTTTGAAGTTTTTTCACCCTCATTTTTGAAACGTGATTTCTAAATTGCTATAAGTAATTTAAAATTACATATTCTCTTATTCAAAAAAATATATTAATGTTCGCTAAAACTTCCTCTTTCTGATGTTATAAAGAATATATTCCTATCTTTACAATTAAATTAGATATGGTCAATTAAGATAGGTATAAAAAATAGCGAAGAAGGATAAAAATGTCGGATATTTCGAGAAAATTTTAATTTGCGACTTTTTGTCTCAATGTTCCGCTTGCATCTCAGAAAGTAAATGTCCTAAAATTGTGAAATTATGCCAGTTTATTAAGAAATGTTTGTGTAATAAGATGAATATATTTTTTTTTCCATACGATCAGTATATTAGACGTTATTTTATGTTAAAGTCACGATTTTAGAAAATTTTGAAAACAATTCATACATTTTTGTATACTTGTCTTCCAATTTTCAACAAAAAAAATAAATAAAAAATTAGGGGTATATATTAAAATATTGGCTACAAATGATCCAGAGCGTTTGTGAAATTTCGATTTAGTTTTGTAGTTATAAATGTTTAAATAATTGACGAAATGTCTGAAATAATCGTCAATTTTACGCATAAAAATTTAAGGGATAAATTAAAACTGCTCTAAGTAGTTCAAAAATATACTTTTTTCCCGTTAAAAAAATATAGTTATATTCGTAAAATCTTCCTTTCTTGAATGGTATCAATACTGAAATTCTATCTTAAAAAATAAATTAGATGTAACTATTTATGTGAAGTACTATAATTATTATTCGGAGCAAAATGCTAACGTTGGCAAAATGCCAACATGTATGTAAATCCAATAGTTTAATCCCGTAGCTTAATATATATTTTAATGGGGAATTATTATTAGCGCCAATTCTCAATAATATTACTTTATATAAATAAAAGTTGGCGAATTAGGCTTATTTTTGTTTGGCGCGTTTTATGCTGTTGTTTGTTTACACGTTTAGCTTTTCAATGAGTAGAAACAATTGCGTTGAAGCAGTTCTGCAGTTGAGTTTTTCCAGTTATCAGACCCACCACAACGGCGGCAACGTTTGTGTGTATGTTGGGGGGGGGGGGGGGAAAGCATGCCCCCCCCCTGTAAACTTGAAACCTTAAAAGTTGGGGTTTTCGAATTTTAAAAATCCCTTTGTTGGGAAAATTTATGCCTCAGGAAAATTAATATTATTAGCAAATGAAAGCGACGGAAGACTAGAATTTGCCCAGCTTGTATCAAGATGAAACTTAAATTAGATCTCAAAACGGAACACTGCATTGGAACATGCGTGCAACAAATCAATACTTTCGAGAGAACTGTTTAATATTACCTATAAAAAAGCTGACAAAAATCTTATAAGTTGGAACTGGGATTTTTTTAGCTGTTGCGTTGTGAATTTCGAATCGTTAAGTGTGGTCTGGTTAATATACGTCGCACTAGAGCTACACATTGAACTACTGGCGTTGGTTCGAGCAAAGCTTCCTTGATTGGTTATTGGTACGTATTTACTTACTACATCAAGGACGCTTTGGTTCGAGGCCTTTCTCGAAGAAAAGACCCGGGAACTATGTCTCATATTTTTAACAATGGTCAGATAACGAGAACAGTACTAGCGCTGGTACCCGACGTCTTTAAGTTGGGAATTTAGAATTGTTCACTTTCGGAATTTCGGATCGTTAAGTTGGAAAATTTCTTGTTTCAACATCCCAAAAATAAATTTGTGTGACGGCACTGCCAGCAATAATTTATATAACTAAAAAAAGTATTGTTGTTAGGAACATTGTCCTTGTCTACAGTGTATGAAGCCGGTATTGTTTGCGAAGCAAACTAAAGAGGATTGCGTAGCAATCCTCCGGGGGGCATATTAACTACCTATACACGAGTAGACGCATTGGAAAATTTCGAGCCTTCTGATTCGTCGGTTTCACTACGTAGCTATGACGTCACATTATTTTCTCATCCATAATATTTTTATTTGCATTGTTGATGGAAAACTCCTTTATTTACTTTTATTTGTTTGTTTTTACCTGACGTTTTTCCTCCAAATGTCCGTATTTTCGGAAGATAAACTTCCATCCTCATTTTCAAATGAGATAGAAACGAATTCGCCAAATTTAATTGTTCTGCGTAGCAATGTTAAAAATTTAGAAGAGTGCAATAAATCTATTTTTATTTGTTCTTGGATGACAAATAAAAATTCCTTATTAGGCAATTAACTGACAAACATTAGTGATTCAGATTCAGAGAAAAAGATGGCGCCACCAAAAATTTTCATAAAAATGTTTCTAAACTTTAATATTTCTAAATATTGTTCCGCTGACCAGTTAAATTTAATGAAATTGATTCTGCCTCCTTTAAAAATGAAAATACGGACATTTGGACGAAAAATGACCGGTAAAAATAAAAGCTAAAAGTAAAGAAAGAAGTTTTTGACCAACAATTGAAATGTAAGTATAATGGATGAGAAATAGTGTGACGTCACAGCTACGTAGTGAAACCGACGAATCAGAAGGCTCGAAATTTTCCAATGCGTCTACTCGTGTATAGGTAGTTAATATGCCTCCGGGGGTTGGTGAAGCGTTAGCGGAGCAGGGGGCGGAGCCCCCTAGTGTATTAAATAAAAGTCAGATAATAAGTATGGTACTGTTGCAAATACGATGCAATATGCGATACGATATATCAGCAGGCTAAATCAGCATAATAATACATTTTCAATAAAATATAAATGCTATATTAATACAAAAAAGTTGAAAAATAGGGTTCCAACGCATAGAATTGTTTTTCGCTTCATCCAATAATTGTTGAAGTCCTAATGGAATATTTATATAAAAAGAATGTTCTTTTCTTTTTTAATATTAAAAAACGTTTTGATGGTTAGACAATAGCTCCCGGGACCACTTCAGATCCTTTTATGAATCACCAGAGTAATCTGCGAACTAAGGGTTGGGGAAAAGATAAAAGAATCGATATTTCGAATTAATAATCAATAAAAATAGTATAAGTATTATTTCTGGTATTCTTCATAACAAATTAAGTTTAGATTTATGACAATTTACAAATTAATACGGATTTAATGCAATTACGGTTATCTGTTATAGGAGGTCAATTCGAAAACAAGAAAAATCCAGCGGGATAAGCGAGCTGTTTTTCTCGTAACAATGCAATAAAAAAATAAGGAAATGGTAGAGTATTTTTTGTCAATAATAATTTGTAATAAGAACGATAACGTAAAAAAAATCAATTAGTAGTCAGTATTATAAGATAAAAAAAAAAACTAAATAATAATATATACTTTGGCAGCATATAAAAAATCGGGTGTAGATGTATTGGAGCCAAAGTGATTTTACGTGAAACCTCATTTCAGCTGATTATATATAGAAATTGGTCGACAACAAATATCCAACAGAAATAAGGAAAACATGCTATTTCGACCCATCCCCGACCCGTATATGCTTTGCCTGATTTCAAGAAATGACACGATTCGATGCCTATTTTCGTATTTGAACCAGTCTAACTTCTTTTTAAATCGCGCTATTTGTCACGAAGTTATAATGTCAGAAAATTCGCCCTAAAACCTTGACAATGTGTTTCTGTTCTGATACCCTATGCCGCTGATTTTAAGAAGTACCAGGGGACCGAGCCCAGCTCGTTTGCATATTTTATTACTTAGTAATATTTCTAATGAATCGAAGCAAATGCAAATGTTTTGAAATGTCCATATCAATGGTTAGACGTTTTATGATATATTTTATCGTCTAATAATGTCTTAATTATCGAAATAAGTTAAGTCAGCGTTTCTCAACTTTTCAGTATTCGCGGCCCAGTTTTCAATCATAATTTTCATCGCGCCCCCGCTTACAATAAAATGTATACAACAATTATGTATATTGAGTACTTTGGATTATGTTTTTAAATTAATTTTTAACTAACTGCCAAAACAAGAGTAAAAGCGAACCAACATTGGCGAGAAACCATATCTGGCATTTTGCCAAGCGGGCAGTGAACAGATGAAGCGAATGAAAGAGGGGAAAATTTAAATATTATATTTGAAATGAAAGCCAAACAGGGAGATAACGTTAAAAGAATATGAAAGTAGAAAAATTCGTTAATGAAAGTTAACCTAGACGGGGTGAGCTAAATTTAGAAACTGGGAATACATTTTTTCGAATAATAAAAGAAATAAAACAGACGCATGACTAAACAAAAAAGAAAAATAATAAGTAATGTTTGTGGAAGGGAATCCACACGACTGATGCCGTCTCGAGCATGCGCAGAGCAAATGTTTTCTCATAGGAAGAAGGAAAATGTTCGATAACACAAGTTTCAATTCCAGCCAGTCTTATTCGAGTCGATCCTTCTATCGCTATAGAATCTATCGTGAATGTGTATGTTATATATGTTTTCATGTTAATTGCAATTCACCATATTAAATATTCACGGCAGCAGATTTATACAGACTCAAGGACAAATTTTTAAGCGGAAGTAAGCGAGCGTTAGCCGATAGTCAATCATCAACAAGTACACAGACGGGCGTGGTTCCGAAAATAAAATCAAGAAAATATTGTCAAGAATACTTAAATTTTGGGTTTACCAGTACTGAAGTAAATGAAGAAGAAAAGCTCATGTGTATCATTTGCTCAAAAATATTGGCCGCAGACAGCATGAAACCTAATAAACTTAAACGACATTTCGAAACGCTTCATAGTGAGTACGTCAACAAACCCAGAGAATTCTTCGAATTAAAATCATATAAAAATCAAAAATCATGTTTTAAAGAAACTTTGTCTGTGAATAAAAAAGCTTTCATTGCATCTTACAAAGTTTCATATAAAATAGCCAGATGTAAAAAACCTCACACCATTGGTGAAGAGCTTATTTTGCCAGCAGCAATTGAGATTGTAGAAACTATGTTTGGAGATAATTTTTCAAAACAATTGCAGCCCATACCTCTTTCAAATGATACTGTTACTCGTCCGTCGAATTGGGGATATAGCTGAAGATGTACAGTGTCAGCTTTTCTCGAAGTTGCGTGACAAATTGTTTTCAATACAGCTTGATGAAGCAACATATAGTAATAAGGATAATTATTTAATTGCCTATGTTCGATTTTGTGATAATATGTCAGTAGTAGAATAACTACTTTTCTGCAAACCAATAGAACTCTAGGTTGAGAATCGCTGAGTTAAGTTCTTTGAAATGCTCATACGATTTGTTAGAAGTGTCAAGATTGTAAAGATACCGTAACAATTCTGCAAAGGTAATTTAAATGAATATTTTAAAAGATCCTGAGCGTCTAATACGACCATTCGCACAATTGTAGCACAAAGAGGTTTTCGCTTGCATGCTAAACCCTGACAATTTTATTGTTGTTCAGTATTTTAAGTAACAATTTTTAACGATGTTTGCTTTTGTCTAACTCTGGAATAACTGACTGGATTTTTAAATGCTATGTAAAGTACTCTTTGTTAATAAGAAGATTATGATAATGGATATCAAATTATTTTTTGCTACTGCAAAATTATTTCGGCAATTTTTTTATTTTCAACCTGTATTCATTCAACCTTTTATATTCACACAGCATTTTATATTCTTATTAAACGTTTAATCAATAATAAAGATTTTTACTTATTTTGAGTAATTTTATGTGTTATTCGGAATTAATCGTAGTTATGAAAGTAGTTTTATCTCTAATTTAGTGAAAAATAATTTAATTTTACCAATTAACTATTAATTATAATGGTTAAATTAAATTTGTGGCTGTTGTTAGGAATATTTCATAATTTTGAAGAGGTTACAATAGAAAAGGTTCTGTAATATAAAATTTGTGTAGGTGGCTAGTGTATGGGTCCTGAAAAAAATAGTTACTTCGAATAAATTTTTATTAACAAAATACTTATTTGAAGTAACACTATTAAAATAATTAAAAAAACATTTACAGTTTATTTTTACAAATGGTTTTAAATCTTTATATATATTTCTCTTACGCGGTGTTTGAAAAACGCTGTTTTTCTGTATGCTGAGTGGCAACAGTTAGATTATTTACAAAATTCTGTTTGGTTCGCATTTTTATTTTGCATTATGTAAGCCATTTTGACGATTAATCCCTTCAATTAATTTGTAAATAATTATTTTGATGATGTCAGCTTAAATTAGGAAGAATATAAGACTTATTAAATTAAAAAATAGAAGTTTTGAAAAACGCTTTTCCAAACTTAAAACGGAAAATTAACGTGGCGCCATCTGTTGACAATTTTGAAAAATTGATTTCTATAAGCTTAGTTTTTATGATTAGTTCTCATGTGATTAGTTCTCATATGATTATTAACTCAGTAAATTACACACTTTTGGTAGGCAAGATTATGGTAAGCTTAACGTCAATTATGGCCAAAACAAACTACCAATAATGTTAGAAATTTAACTAAAACTCAGGAAAGGTGTGAAAATAACGTGGAAAATAATAAATAATGGTAGACTTGCCAGTGGTACCATTGTTTTCGTTTGTAGTTAAAATCAAATAAGTTTAAATGATTTTATATTGATTTACATGGTGAAAAAATGTATTGATGCCGAGATAAATGTTAATTTAAATTTACAATTTTTACTTTTAAAGTTTTTAGTAATATTATTAAAAAAGTATTGTTACTAGGACACATTGTTATTGTGTCCTACATTTTAGCGAGCGAAGCGAGAAGTGGTTTGCGAAGCAAACCTATGAGGATTGCGTAGCAATCCTCCTGGAGTTTGCGGAGCCTCCTAGTTAAATTAATTTCCCTGTGTGTATATGAAAACTTTTTCTTTCAAGGGTTTAGATTACTATGTACGTTTCAATTGAAAACTCTTAAGCTGTTTTTCCTTTGTTATATTATAGAGTCTCGTTACTCATCTAAATATCTGCTTGAAACTAAACATACTTACGTAATGCGAGAAAATGCCGAAAACAATTTCATATTTAATTAGGCAGGTGCTTTCGAACAAATATTTCAATAAAGATGAAGAATTATTTGAAATAACAAAGTAAATCAATTTTAAAACACATTTATAGTAAATGTCAAATTTATATTTAAAAGTGATTTTAAATGTCGTGAATGAAAAATTTAAACTGTTTTTCCGTTGTTCTATTGTAAAATCTCATTACTCATTTCAATCCCTCTCTTCTTGAAACTAAACTTACTTACGTAATTCGTGAAACAGTTCATTATTAAATTATTACTAACTAATACAATTTAATATCGAGAACTATTTCATATTAAATTAGATAGGGTAAGGATTGACCTCGCGCAATTTTTCTACGCAATGGTCATAGGAAATCGGAAATCGGAATTAACCTTACGGTGTGTCGACCGGAGGTCCTTACACCTTCATCGAATTAAGTCTAATAAATAGAATAACGTTAGCGGAGTTTTGGTTTAACTAATAAGTTACTAATTAATTGTTGGGGGTCCTAAGGCTAAACGCGAGTTCGTTATAGTTAATCTGAAAAGAAATAACATCAGTAGATGGTGTGTGTTGAAAATAAGTAGAGACAACAAGTGCTTTGTAATACATATTTTATTATACATAAGATACAGATATACAATATTGAGGACAATAACATAACCTGGCTACTTGCAAAGGAGCAGCTGTCGAGTTTGGCATGTCGAATTGACAAGCAAGTCTAGTCTTACCATGTGGGGTCGTGATGAATCGTACGGGGTCTTTTGTGCTTCTGGTTTACTGTGTGGTCGTAGTTTGTGATCTCCTTTAGGTGTTGTGAGTCTGAATTGTCAAGTGCCATGTTGTAATTGTGCGAGATTGTCAGTATTGCTGTGTCAATAGTGTCCATTTTAAGGTCCCTGTGTAAGATAGTATTCCTGACATACCATGGTGCATCTGTTAGCCTTCTAAGGGCTTTGTTCTGAAATGTTTGAAGTTTCTTTCTGTATGCTCTTCGAACTGCAGCCCAGGTCGGACAGGCATACAGCAGAACTGGTCTGATCATAGTTTTGTAAAGAATTACTTTGTGTCATTTTTTAGTTCTTCCCAATGAGGGGATTTAAGCTTATACTTGCACCAGTCGCTTTTGCGAGAGTTTGCTTAATGTGTTCCTTAAAGCTAAGTTTACTATCTAGGTGTACTCCTAAGTATTTGGTGTGGTGTTCTCTCTTGATCTCTGTATTAAAGATCTCAAGATCGGTGTTGTAATCAACTAGTGTGTCGTGTTTGCGGAAGAGTACCGATACACTCTTTTGAGCATTAATTTTGATGCGCCAGTCTTCGCACCATGATTCTACTGTGTGTTCCCAAAGGCTATGTCACCGTGCTTAGATTTTGCAAGTATTGCTGTATCATCGGCAAATTGGGCCGTAATGCAGTTATCGAATGTAGGGAAATCGTTTATGTACAAGTTAAATAAGACTGGTCCTAGTATGCTACCTTGTGGAACTCCTGCTTTAATGTTGGTGAGTGTTGAAAGTGTGTGCAATGGTCATAGGTAATAAGAATGTTGCTTTTACATTCAGAATGTGACAAATTTACTGGTATCACTTTTCCAGAAAAAAAATTAGCATTTCAAACTATTTAGTTAAAAATACGTGATACATTTTATTACTTGTAGATGGCGCCACGAAAAACTCATATTTATAAACTAATAATTTTGAATATTTTTCTTTAAAAAATTACATATACCACCAAATAATGCAATTTTTCTCCTCTATGCGCAGTACAAATTTTGTTCATTTAGATAGTAATGTGAAATTTTCAAATTTACACAGAAAAAGCTTTTATTAATTTTCTTCGTGTAAAAATTTAATATCTACAAAACAACAATAATAGCCAAAAAAATCTATTTTACAAATTTTTATAAATATGAAATTTTTTTATGTATTTATACTTAAATTTATAAAATAAATTAAAAATACAGTGTATTTCTGAAATAGTAATCTCAATTAATATATTTCACGACAAGTATAGAAATTAACTAAATTAAATGCTTTTTTTAAATAGAAATATTGAAGACCAACAACAAAGGTCGAGGCCCAACCAGGTTGGTCTAACCTAATACTATCTCCTAACTATTCCCCAACAAAAATGTAACTTCTTAAAATCAATTCCTCTTGTTGAATTAACAATATTCACTGGCAAGTTGTCCTATGAATCAATGGCCATATTATAAAAGGGATTTCTTCCTGCGCGATTAAACTGTAATTTGTTCACTTTAAACCGGTGACCTCTTCTTCTATCACTCATATTAAAATCCAAACCTTCGACATAACTCTTTTTAGAGAATTTGAACAGTAGAATCAAATCTCCCCTAAACTTTCTCTCTTCCAAAGTATACGTGTTTCTTAATCTATCTCCATAATTCATGCCTGAAATACATTTGCATCCTTAAAATATAGTGTACACGCAAAATACCTTCCAAAGACATGAAAAAAAAAATCAAATGTTTGACAGCCAAATTGATCCTAATGACCCTAAAATGAGTTTGGCGTGATAAAATTACGCACTAAATGAAATAACCCATGCCAAAGTCATTAAAAAAAATTATCTGCTATTTCATTAACAAAAATTTTTTAGGAGACCTTCAATCAAATGATTGTATTTAACAAGGTAAGGAAAATGGATGTACATGTCGTCTGTTCCGATGTGGCGTCCCAAACCAAATGCTCTCTTTCTTGACATGTGCCGGGATTTGGCGGCTAAAAATCAATCTATAGGTGGTCAGGAAGGACGTTAAAGACAAGAAGAAAAGCAATTCGTTTAAAAATAGATTGGTTTTTAACCATCTTTGGATGGCATTTTGATATGTACCAACTGTACCGTATTATGCGGGTGTCTCTCACATTCGAAGGTCTTATCCCCCTATAATATCCTTTATATAACGAAACAAGATAAAAAAATTGGACATTTTTGGGAATTTTCGTCTGAATTTTGGAGGAATTCTGTCCATACTTTAGTTCCATTTGTAATAAAAAGTTAATGTATTAACCAAAAACAAAAAGAATAACAGTAAAATGGCGTGTTCTTACTAATAACTGACCTAGTGCTCTGACTAAAATGTAATGTTATAAATTCGTATTTCATTCAATAAAATTCCATTCCCCGCAGTAGCGTGCTTCCTAAACACAAACTCTCGCATAAAATCTCTTCCAGGTCGGCATCTTCTTAAAGCCGTTATATAGTGAAGGGTAAATATTTAGTAATAATAAATTCCCATAGATGTCGCCACCACAACGTCATGAACAGAGAAGTTATTTACTAGCCGTTCATTTCCATGTCGCCATAAGGGGGAAGAGGAACCCGTGCCCCTGTACACTATCCTCTCTACTGCTTTTTAATGATAATCTATATAACATAAAAGAAAAAATATTGTCGAGATTTGATTGATATTTTTTTTAATTGAGAATCCAAAACTAATTCATTAATTTCGTTGCTGGAGTTTTGTCTTTTATTGAATTGAACATGTCAAAAGCGATTGTGTAACTTTTACAATCGACAATGAAAATTGCACTTGCTCAGACATGATTTTAGCCTATGGTCATTGGAAAAAGCACATTTCTGGAGGCAGATGGTGGAATTTAATCTTCAGTCTCATTTATTTTTCGATTGCACAATATTTACATATTTCACAAAAACGACTTGCAATTTAGTTTTAATTATATGTTAAATACTTCATGATAACGATCTGCTTGAACTCTATTGTAGTTACTAGTTTGTGCCCCTTCACTTTTATTACTCACGACACGGCATTTCTATTTTTTAAACTTAAAAAGGTATATTTTCCACCTACTTTTAATTCTTGAACTCTCCTTCACGAAATACCATAGCAGACATTTTGCGTAAACGTGCGTTGCAAAGAAGGAGGAGGGAAGGGCGCATGCGTGACATACTAATATATTCATTTGAAATATCGTGATGCAGGTTGAGTGAAGCAAATGGAAGGTGTGGCCCAGCTGTTTTAAGAGGGTGTTAAATATTGCTTATATACACAAAATTTATTTAACTGCGTTAACTACAAAACCACTAATAAAATTGGTTTTTCTTTCGATATACTTTTTTAACTATACTTCTTTTTTTACATTATCGTCCGTTTTATATGCTCATTTTTAAGATAAGATTTCGTAATGTCCTTTTTTTTTATTTAAATATAAATATGCTTTACTTCTTTTTAACCGACTGCCCAGCGCGCACACCAAAACTCAAAAAAAAAACTTCAAAATAAAACCGCCAGAAACTTTAAGTTAAAACCGCGCGCCAAGTCGGGAGGTTATATATTCGGTCTTTATGTATTTTTTTTTTTTTTTTTTTTTTTTATGTATGTGCGCGCGGGATTTTGATTCTACTTCAGATATCTTGACAATTTTTTTTTTGTTGGATGGGGGATGTTTCAAAGGGGAGCAATTTGAAAAAAATATCCGGTTATCCGGTATTTAACTATCCGGATTTCTCAATTAACCGGACAGTTTTTAAAAAAATTTCGTCCGATTTCGAAAATTCTTTTTTTGTTGGATAGAGAAAAATCCACTTAGGCAAAATCTTTAAAATAATAATAGGTTATCCGGCTGTTATATATCCGGAAATGTCGATTAACCGGATTTTTTTTATACAATTTATCCGATTTCAAAATATTTTCATTGTTTAACGGAAGTTGTACAACAATGACATTTCGTTTAACATGCATTTATTGGTTTTGTTAGGGATTGCTTTAAAATATACATTGTTGAGCACAAGTTGCTACTAGAATTTCTTGGTGAATAGGGGGCGAAGCCCCCTGCTAAATTAAAAACTAAAAAGGGAAAAATAAAATAATCTTTCTAAAAAAAAGGAAAACCGACTTTAAGAAAAATGCGCTAAAAAGTAAAAAATAATTTTTAATTTTACGAATGAGTTGAAAAAATTGAATTATTGAATATCAATTTTATACGTAGTACAACTTTTGGAAGTTGGTGCCAATTTACAAAAATCATACCTAAATTTTGGCGCCGATTTCAAAAAGTTGTACTACGTATAAAATTGATATTCAATAATTCAATTTTTTCAACTCATTCGTAAAATTAAAAATTATTTTTTACTTTTTAGCGCATTTTTCTTAAAGTCGGTTTTCCTTTTTTTTAGAAAGATTATTTTATTATGTAACCATTTAGTTCTCCGTAAAAGACTATGGAGAAGCACAAACTTCTGAATCAAAGCCTAATCATAAAAAAAATCACCGAAATACGAATAACTTTTTTAAAAAAAATATTATTATTTTTTAATTAATCCTTTTGGAAGGACGTAGCGTACTGCCGGTAAGACTAACTTTTTTACGAGGAGGTTTCCTTCCTTCTGGCAGGACGGCCTATACTAGCACCAGAAAATTCTAAGATAGGGGGAAAAATTAATTCCAACTGTGACATTTTTTGCGAGAATAATTCGGAAGTTTGCTACCTAACAAAGTAAACCGAGCTTTGTAAAAAGCACTTTGTGTGTGTTAGCTGTAGGGTTTCCGTCAACTTCGCTTTATAATAAACGGTTCCAATTTCAAAATGAATACAAAACGGACGTCCGACGCAGTGATTGGTGGGAAGCCATGTAGAAAAGTGCTTCTGAAAGGTACTTTCGGTAGGACTTTGGTCTGTACTTTCTATCTTCAAAGAACAATTTAAAATTTATTTTAAAAAAAACACCCGAAATTGAATTGGAAAAATAGCCAACCACTATTAATTCCATAGAGCCCTAATCAAATCGAGTAAATTGTCTCCAACGTGTTTCTTCCTCCGAATTCCTATGCATATCCCTGGAGGCATGGAAATCTTGGAACCTGGTATCTCCTCACACCTTTCTTCATCTCCAACTGCGACAGCTCGCCTTTGTCCAGGTGTGTGCATCTCCATTCCCTTTGAAAGTGACCCGCACACCGTACAATGCCTGCAAATCCAACAGATAGTTTACAATCCCCCTTCCCCTCCCCTGCCATTCTCTTTAACTGCATTTGCGATTCCATACCTGGGGCTCTGATACAGAGCTGCCAGACTAAAAACACAGAAAATCGCCAAACCGATCAAAAAACCGCCAGTAGTTTTGATTCCTGGAAATGTGTTGGATGTTTATAAAAATTCAAGGGGATGGAACATTTATCGAAGCGCCTTGTCTGTCATTAAAAAACATATAGATATTAAAAAACATACTGAAATAAGTGCAGACATTAAAAAATTGTGACCAGGCATAAAAAAATGTGTAAAAAAATATGTGCACGTAAGGAAGATAGGAAGTTGTAATAAATCACTTCCCTTTCAACGTATTGGCACATAAGAAAGTGAAGAAAAAAACTCATCTAAACTATTATTTTAAGCTTGTCAAATTTCATTACAAACTTGAAAAGTTAACAAATATTGAGATCAGCACTATTAAAATTTTACTATATCGTCAATGAGAGGACCGAAAAAAACAAAACAAGAAAATTTATTTTTGAGTTATCGATATCTAAGGATATAGCTTGACGAGCTTCTTCATTAATTTCCTGAAAAACAAACACTTTTGTTATACATCTGAATTGAATTCTAGGCCCTCCAATCAGAAAAGTACATAGAATATTATATTTTTGTAGCCATAACTCATCTTTAAGATATATTTGAAAATATTAGTATTCAAATTTGGAAGTAAGCAATATGGTTTGAAACGTCAAATTATTTTGCTATCAAAATTAACAATTAAAGATCATAAATGAATTGTTAATAAAGTGGAATAAATGAATCAGTTAAATCCAAAATTTCAAAAAATGGGATTTTGATATCAAAAGGTACTTTATAACTTTAGCTTCAATTTTAGAGTATAAAAAAGGAGCAAAACTCGTTTTTTCTTTATAAATAAAAAACTAAAAAAAAAAATAAGTTTCCAAAAGCAAAAGTAGTTATATCCTGCGAACTTGAACGTAAGATTCATTGATAGTTTGATTTCCGATTGGCAGAATGTGAATATAGTGGTTATTGCTTCTTGAACGTAAGATTTTTGTTTACTTAATTTGTACAATAATTAAAAATTATTATTGTGCTAACAATAAATAAACTTTTTTGACAGTTTTTCGTAACGACATTCAAAAAAGTGTTTCGTGCATATAGCTACTTTTGCGTCTGGACTGCTCAAATGACATCTCAAACATCTCTCAATCGGCGCTTGTTGCCAAATGAGGCAGCCTCTACCTGAACCGGACCCTCGAGGCCGCAGCCACCGCCACCTCAAAGGACCTCCTCCTCCTCCTGAGGGTGTGTGTTTACTTTCCGTGTCACAATTGGCGATGTGTTGCGCGGGGCTCCCCATTAACTGGACACTCTTCGGATGGGCCCTTTGTCGGCGACTCGGGGGACAAAGAGAGCGCCGATCTCGCCTCAGTGCCGAGGCATTTGGCACCTCTTTTCGGCTTCTACTCCTGCCCTTTGTGGAGGGGAGGACGATAATTGAGCTCGCTTTCCGAGAAATTCTGTGGACATTTCAGGGACCCTTTTCGCACCGGTTCTAGCAAACCGACCGACCCCATCAAAGCAGAGATAGTTTTGGCGTGAACGTTTTGAAAAACACACAAGTGATTATGCACGGGGTAACATGACAGAAACACCGTGTTAAGCTTTTGGGAGGATATGACAACATGGCTCCATGACAGTTAACACAATTGATTTCTTTTTCGATAAGTACGTGCATAAGTTGTTACTCACAAACAGTCTGGCTAATTGAGAATTCCGGATAGTGAATTGCTGGATAGCCCAATATTTCTTATATTAAAGATGTACGTGGGTAACCTCCCCTTTCCAACAAAAGAAGTTATCCGGAATAGAATTACTAAAACAGAAATCCTGCATGAACATACATATTTTATTTTTAAATACATAACAGTCGAATAAACAACCTCCTTCTTAGAAAGCGTTTGGCGGTTTTGGTTTACACGCTTAAGTTTCTTAAAATACTTGCGGTTAGTAACAAGGCGTACCAGATTTTAAACATCTTGTTACGACAGACAAATTGGGCCTCTTTCGATTATTCGACTTTACGAAAATTAAGCGCCAATGTATATGAAATCTTGAAATGAAGCATATACGGGGTGTTAATAGGGACCAAGAAGACGTCAGACGTAACAACTTGCTTATCTTTCTTCTGTTTCAACCGTATTCCAACACAGAAATACCTGATTCCATGAAAGATTTTTCCAAAATGCCCATGTAGTCAAATTTGAACATGATTAATTAGGAATTTATAATATGAATTTTATCCTAAAGAACCAAAATAAACGAACTTTAATGATATTTAACCAACTATTAAAAACTCTGCTTCGCATTAACCATTTAAAAAAATCATATTTCTTAAATGCCATCAGTTGCGGCGATTACAGGTAGGAAGCAGAAGTAGCTCGTAGCACACAAAAAACTAAGTAGGATAAAAACATCTCTACTCCACTCGTGGCGTCACATCAAACGTCACTAAGCCACGCCCTCTATAAGGCGGAATAACCACACACCGATACCGCCTCCTGTTCCTGGAGACATTTTTTTTATCTACTCATAAGGCATGTTAGTCCTGGTTCTAAGGAAGCATCAACTACTATTTCACTGAACTTAAATTGTATTGAATATAACTTATCATTTGGATAAAATTGTTTTTTATTTTTTGTTTTTTAAAAGATTTATTCCAACTTCTATAATAGTTTATAATTAAAATGTTTTATATGTACGTAGTAAACACAATATCAGATGTTTTTAAATATTCGATATTTGTTATTATTTTTAAGTTAGCCCCTCACTCCACTTCCGTCGGTTTTTCAGTGTATATAAAGTTTTCCGAGTCACAAAAAGTCGTTTAATAATTGATTTATGTATTTTGAACAAAGTAATACTAAAAAAATATTGCTCAGGTAATCAAACAAAATAGAATACTCCAAAAGAGCAAATTGCCATCGTTCGATTAAGATTGTTCAGGTTCAAATTTTTTACATATATAATTTTATTCGAATATGCATTTTTTAAAATTATTAACTAATTCAATTCGAAATAAACACTTCAAAAATATGCAAAAACATCCGAATACCATACTTTAGTTACGTCCATATGTAATCTGTCTAATACTATTAAACGAGCAATGTTTCTGTGTTTGTTTGTTTGCACGATCTCGAAATCCGCTCTAACAAGTTTCACAAAAATTGGTACATTACTACTTTTGGGATGAAAATTTTGGCTAGGATAGGTCAATTAGAGGGTGAAATAAAGCAGATCAAAAGTTCGATGTAATTATTTTTTATTTCAAATTAGTCATCGCGTTTGAGTATTAATAGGTTACACGGCAATAACAGTTGAACGTTATTTAATTCATCAGTTGTTATTTTAATTCAATTTGTGTAAAATATATTGGCTGAGATATTTTCATTAATTGTTTTATTCCAAAATAAAATATTTTTTCTCATAAACAACCGAAGAAAATGCCAGTAAATTAAAATTAAAAAATCGTTTGCGTTTTCAAATTAAAAAAATCACATGACTTTTTTGTCTACTAAATACTATAAGTTTTCTAATAAATATTTCAAAAGAACTTGAACAAAAATCGTTGGCATTTAAAATAATCAAACATTGAACAAATTTATTCCTGTGATTTTTTACTCGGTTTATGCACGTGATAAATGAACCTCACCTCATAAATGAAATACACAAGAGCAAGTTTTTTATATTCCGTATAAGAAAATATTGTTTGGAAAACCACATAAGTTTTTTTACGCCACTAGGGGGCTCCACCAACCCCCCGAGGATTGCTACGCAATCCTCTTTAATTTGCTTCGCAAACCAATACCGGCTTCCTACATTGTAGACAATGACAATGTGTCCTAACAGCAATACTTTTTTTTAGTTATATAAATTATTACTGGCAGTGCCGTCACACAAATTTATTTTTCGGATGTTGAGACAAAAAATTTACCAACTTAACGATCCGAAATTCCGAACTTGAACGATTCAAAATTCCCAACTTAAGGACGTCGGGTACCAGCTGAAGTGTTGTCCTCGTTATCTGACCACTGTTAAAAATATGAGGCATCGTTCCCGGGTCTTTTCTTCGAGAAAGGCCTCGAACCAAAGCGGCCTTGATGTAGTAAGTAAATACGTACCAATAACCAATCAAGTGCGCTTTGCTCGAACCAACGCCAGTAGTTCAATGTGCAGCTCTAGTGCGACGTTTTTAACCAGACCACACTTAACGATTCGAAATTCACAACGCAACAGTGCTAAAAAAAATCCCAGTTCCAACTTATAGACATTTTCAGCTTTTTTATAGGTAATATTAAACAGTTCTTTCGAAAGTATTGATTTGTCGCACGCATGTTCCAATGCCGTGGTTTGTTTTGAGGTCTAATTTAAGTTTCATCTTAAATAACTTATAAACTAATAACAGTATTGAAACAAAAATATATTCTTCTTATTTATCAAACATTTCTTAACAAATTCACTTAATTTCGTAATTTTAGGAATTTTACAGTTTGAGATACGATCTGAATAACATGGAAAGAACTGAAAATACCCTCTAGGGCTTACTTTTTTTTTAAATAGAGATATTTAAAATAGATAATGTATTTCCACAAATAGAACATGCAATTTTCAAAACAAAATATATTTGATTAAAAGCAATTTCGTTTGTTTTGCTAAGTATTTATATTCCAACGGAATCAACTGAATAAAGTTTCATTAAATTAATGTTATGTGTTATTTATAAAATATATATTTATTTATATTTAAAAACAAACTTTGTTCTACATTGATATTTGATAAGTTTTATTTTAGCAATTGTTTATAAATACTTATTTTAGCTACTATATTCCAATGGTATTAATTAAAAGAAGTTTTATTAAATTAATTTTACGCAATATTTATAAAGGTAAAAAAATAATTGTATACATTTGAAAAACAATTTTGTTATCTACATAACCGTTATTTGATAGGTTTATTTTACCAATTGTTTATAAATACACCTATGTCTTATAGTATTAAACAAGTAACAGAGAAAATTTTGAATTTTTCAGTTTTTAAGATATTGTTTAGAAATTGTGAAAAAAAGAAGTGTTTTTAAAAAGTCGCATTTGTTTACCATGAACACTTTGCACTGCTTGGTGCTGAAATTAACATGACGTCATTTCAAGATATAAGTGACTTCACGCGCATTTGTTATTGGTTGATGGAGACCACGAGGTTTGTTATTCACCAATCACAGAGGCTAATCAACCAATTAAAAAGGTTTGTTATTTATTCCACATTCTAATTATTAGTATATATTTACTGAAAAAATTAAATAGTTTCAAATGCTAATATTTTTTCTGGAAAAATGATACCAGTAAATTTGTCCCATTCTGAATATAACAGCCACATTTCTATTCCCTTTCGTACAATGCTGAAGTACAATGGAGCATTTATTTTTAAATTCGAAGCAGTATAGATAACCGTTCAAAATATGTTTGTGATGTTTTCATAATGAATGTAACAGTGTAGAAAAATTGTGCAAGTTCGATCCTTGCACTTGCCTAATTCAATATGAAATAATTCTCCATTTTAAATTGTATTAGTTAGTAATAATTGAATAATGAACTGTTTCTGGAATTACGTAAATAAGTTTAGTTTCAAGCAGAGAGTTATTGAAAATGAGTAATGAGGTTTTACAATAGAACAATGGAAAATAGTAAATTTTTCATTAACCAAATTTAAAATCATTTTTAAATATAAATTTGACATTACTATAAATGTGTTTTAATATTTATTTACTTTGTTACTTCAAATAAGTTTCTTCTTTATTTAAAGGTTTGTCCGAAATAACCTTGCACCTGCCTAATTAAATAAGAAATTATTTTCGATATTAAATTGTATTAGATAGTATTAACTAAATAAAGAAACAGTTTTCACTTATACATAGGAAATTAATTCCACCAAATCTAAAATCATTTTTAAAAATTAATTTGACATTTATCAAAAATGTGTTTTTTATTATTTTTATCATGTTACTTCAAATAATTATTTTGTTAATAAAAATTTGGTCGCAGTAACTATTTTTATTTCAAGACCTATACTACTAGCAACCTACACAAATTTTTTAATTCTGCAACCTTTTCTTAAAAACAAAATTATAATATATTCATAACAACTGGCGCAAATTTAAACATATGTCATTTTCAAATAATAGTCTAAATAAAATAATATATATTTATTGACAAGTTGAGAACGGCAGCCTCATCATTAAAAAAAATATGTTTAATAAAAACAAACGTTAACTTAGTCGTAACTGCATTACGAAAAACAATAAAAAACTATTATATTTAGATTATAGAAAATGTTTAATTTTATAGAAGGTTGATTTTTGCAACCGTTATACTTAATAGTTTTATGGTTAAAATTTTATTATTTTTCACTACATCAAAGATAAAACTGTGTTTTCATTACTACGACTAATTCCGAATAAAACATAAAATTACTCGAAATGAGTAAAAATCATTATTGTTGATTAAACGTTTAATAAGAATATAAAATGTTGTTTTCGTTCCTTATTATTTGTCTATGCAGGTTGAAGATAAAAATAGCAGAAATAATTTTGCAGTAGCAAAAAATCATTTATTCTCCATTATCATAATCTTCTTAATAACAATATAAGGCTACTTTGCATAACATTTAAAAGTCCATTCAATTATTCCAGAGTTAGACAGATGTAAACATTACTAAAATTTTTTACTGAACTACAAGAATATTGTCAAGGTTTAGCATGCAAACGAAAACTTTGTGCTACAATTGTGCGAATGGTTGTATTAGATGCTCAGAATGTATACAAACATTCATTTACGTTACTTTTGCAGAACTGATACGGTATCATTTCAATCTTGACACGTCTAACCAGTCATATGAGCATTTCTAAGAACTTAAAATTATTTCGATAATAAAGACATTATTAGACGATAAAGAATATCCCGAAACGTCTAACAATTAATGTGGACATTTCAAAACATTTGCATTTCATTTATTTCATTAGAAATATTATTAAGTAATAAAATATCCGAGCGAGCAGAGCTCGGTCTACCTGGTGCTATCTACAATAGTATTAGTTGAATTAGAAGGTTGTTTGTTTTGTTCTGTAAAAACAAATCCCAGGGGGTAATGCAAAGTTTCGTAAAAGGCTGCACATCAGCTTTACTTCATTTTTTGAGCTCGCCACACGAAAGAGTTTCGCTATGATTTTTTCTTTTAAAGTAAAAAAAAACTTGCAAGATAATATGACGTCATAAAAAACCCGTCTGTTTTGTCATTCTACGTGAAACAGGTAAGAGGTTTTATCCACCCTTGAAGGAGAGTCGTTTTCACAAAACGCCCTCCTCTCCCCCATTGTCAACGTGAGTGGGGGGTGGGGGAGTAGAGCCCCCCCCCCCTCGAGTCGACCCCCCACAGTGCCGTTCGCTTGTAGCTAATAACTCACGGGCGATAAGGGTTAAATAGGTTGCGCATTATCACCTAATGAGACCTCCCTTTGTCTTGCCCTGTTGACTGCTCGCAGGGCGATAAAAGATTTCACTCCGCGCGGTGGATTCTGGGAGTAGTTCGAGTCGGAACCTTCTCGAAGATAGAAGCTGTGCGATGGTTTTTTGTGACGCTGTAGATTATTTGGCAGACTGAGATTTAACTTTTTTGTTAATAGAATTGGACGGAGTTAAAAATAAAAACTAATGCGCAGGTATATTAAAATTTTTGGTTTGGTTAATGAACGTCGCAATAGAGCTGCACAGCGGGTTATTGACGACGGTTAAGGGCCTATCTCGAAGGAAAGACCCGGGAACACTGCCTCGTATTTTTGAACCATGGTCAGATGATGAGGACAACACCTGAGCTGGCATCCACGCTTTCTTTGTTCCTTTTTTTATTTTTTTATTTTATTGCTTTAAACTTTTGGAATATTAATACCAATTTTTGAAGCTTTAGAACAAAATAAAAAATTACATGCATTGTGTTTGAATGTTTCGATTCCCAATACTATAGCGGATAAATAACCAATAAGTGTTTTGAAAATTTAGGTAGAGGGTCCAAAACATATAATAAAGTGGTCGATTTACCATCAAGAATCAGAAACTCCAACTCACTTTACTTTCTAGTATGCCACATGGGAAAGGCCAGGTCGAAAGAGCGTCGGATTGGTTGGTTTAAAAAAACTTCGCACTAGAGCTGCACAGTGGGCTATTGGCGACTGTTCGGGACCTACCTCGAAGGAAAGACCCGGGAACGATGCCTCGTATTTTTGAACCGTGGTCAGATGACGAGGAAAACACCTGAGCTGGCACCCAACGCCTTCAATATACTTCCGGACTTTGGACTTCGATCAGATGTATCGTGCACCAGTCCCGTATTTTAATTTTTCATTTTTTGTGGATGTTCTGGACGACATTCTAGTATTTTGGTAGCGAAGTTGGTAACCCTCTAACCCTCCAATCGCAATATCACTACTTTTTTACGATTCTTAGTCTAGTCCGTCGTACAGGTTCGAAACGGGAACCCTCGGATTCCCAGCTGACGCCTTAATCCACTCGGCCATGGAGGCTTCGCGTCGGATTCACACGGGTAATTGTGCGGGTTCTTTTCGTGGCATGGGTGTAGCAATATGATAATCAGAGGGTTGTCAGATACATTCCCTTTGCGCACCAAAAATGATCAGTTGAGCAGAAAGGGTTGATGCACGTTAAATCCGTCATAGTTTAAGGTGCTTAGGGTGCCAGCTGAGGTGTTTTCCTCGTCATTTGATCAAGGTTCAAATTTACGAGACAGTGTTCCCGGGTCTTTCCTTCGGGATCAATCGTAAACCGTTCCCAGTAGCCCATTGTGTAGCTCTAGTGCAACGTTTTTTAAACCAACCAGTCCACTTTCTTTCTTTTCTCGAAACGATTCACCAGTTAAGATTTCCGCGGGCATTCCTAGATAGCCTAAATCGTTCCTAAATAGCGGAGAAGAGAGAATTCAATTTGGCGAGAAATATCTGTTATTTTCTCCTAATCAACTTATCACTTGACTTATTCGGGTGGAAGTCGACCTCCGAGTGACGAACAGTGAAAGAAAGACTTTTTTCTCTTTTCTCTCGATTGATATCGCCCAGCAGTGGTTTACGCTCACGATGCGGCAGTTGGCATCGTCGTAAATAAATCGGGACCCCATTCGAACCGTGATAGTCGCGGGGGCATTTGCTTAAGAGCCCAAGATAAAAACAGTTTACATGTCCCCTTCTCCATGCTCGGAACAGGGATGCCAGGCACGAGATTTCGCCAAATCTTTCAAAAGCGCCAATTATTGAATTGAAACTTCTTGACGAGGAGAGTGAGTCGGAATGACCTTGACACGGAAATCAAATGCGACACGTTAGTATACTCAGTGAAATTTTCATCAATATGCAAAAAAAAAACTATTCCATCCTAAAGAACGCGACAATAGCTTTAATATGATGTTAGTTTTATATGATTTCAACAATTAGAAAATTAACTATTAACCTGTAAAGTATATGAAATGCACTGGCGGGAAAAATTAAAGAAACAACCATAAATTTGAATGTAGCTCGCTTTAATTTTGAGGTACAAAATATTAAATTTCAAACGCTCTTGTTTTGCAATGTGTGATAAATCTTAAGTACAATGGCCTATTTCTGCAATAAAAGACTTATTTATAACATATATGTGGAAAATTTTGAGGCTGGATCCAGCCACACATATAGAATAGACGCTATAATGTTTTTGTGCACCCCCCCCCCCCTTAATTTGCGGCAATGCCAATTTTACAGACGTATTCACGTCAAAAATGTGTGTAAACAAAGAAATATGCGAGGACTGTCCCAAGTTCTGTTGCCAAAGTGTTAAAAAAGTACAATTTGTAAAACAATTGTTATTCTTACTGAATTTTCACACACCAATACTTGCTTATATATTTAATTTCACAAGTATCCTTTTCTAAATTGAGACTTATTTTAAATCGTTTACGCAGTACTCTTTCCCAAGACCATTTGGAAGCTTTTGGATTTGAAAAAGACATTTTTATAAAAATACCTTCTGATTAAATTATAATCGAAATTAGTAGAAAAAAAGCAGTGTTCATAGGAATCTATAACGTAATATTTGTATGTTAATTAAACATATGTAAGTGTCCATAATTCCCAACTGCAGTAATTTTTGTGTTTGTAAATACTCATAATCACCAGGCCCCTTTAATGTCCTAGTACTCCCCTGTGAGGGGAAGGGGGGGGGGGACAAGAGCTGAACCAGAGATTATTGTTAGAGGAGTAACACAGTATAGTTCTATCATGAAGACCAAATTTGACACACCCCCCCCTCCCGTTGCTGGAAAAACTACAATGAAATTTAACATTTTTGAAATGATTACTTGAACTTTTTTTCATTCACTTTTAATTTAAATTTTAAAAATATTAAATTATTTATTTCTCTATAGAAATTAGAACAATCATACTTTGAGTAACTCTGTCTACGAAATTTTGAGTATGACTGGGAATAAAAAACCTGTAACCCTTCTGTGAATTCAATATTCTAACCCAGGTTTATTAAGCATTTTTTTAAATAAAATATTTTATCTGCATTATCAAAATTAATTTATTTGTATTCTAATGCACGATTATGCATATATATCACGATTCGCAAAAAAATAAATTAGTTTGAAATTTTTCATTGCCTAAGGTGACTTTTGAAAATATAATCTTAGATGTTAGGGGGGGTAATTTCCCCTTTACCCCCACCTGGATCCGCCCTTGGGGGGGGGGGGGGAGGTGGAAATACAAAGACAGTATTAATAGACCTGTACCACCACTGATTGTCTGTGATTTTGCATACTTTAGAAGAGAACGTCTAGGAGTTTCTCAGTTAACAAAGCGCATGCATTAGAAATTGAGTTTTAAAGCTCCTGGAGAGAAGGATAGAAGGGGATCGCAGTGATGTAAGTCGACGTTCTTGTTTGTCCCACGCATGTTCTACACGATTTAAATCTTGATGATATGCAGGGGGAATCCCTGTGAGGGGAAAGGGGATACTCCTGGAGAGGACTCCTAATGGAATCTAAAAGAACTTAACGAAAAGATCAAAAACTACCTTGCTGTATCGTTCGGTAGACTTATTCCAAGGAAAAATCCCATGAACAATGCGTCTGTTTTCGAACCATTATCAAATGAAGAGGACAACACTTGATCTGCCACCCTCCCATCAAACCCTCTCACCGACGTGGATCAAACTCTCAACTCTCCGATCACGATCTCGCACTTTTTCCAAGATGAGGACCGACTGCCCAACACTTCGATTCCGAGCTGGGCACTATGTCGACCAAATAACATTTGGTGTTTGTCTTGTCTTCTTTCGCTCTTTGGATGAATAAATGAATTATTGCCATTCCAATCAAGTTTTGAAAACACTAATATCGCCAAGTATGCGATATTTCTTCCAAACTGGCTCCTTCGACCTGGCCATACGTGAATGCATGCTCTATATGGGGGGGAATAGCCAAACATTTTGTGGAATTTCCCACGCTTTTCAAGCCTCCCTCTCGAAATCAACACACAGAGCTGTGCTGAGTTGTTTTAGGAGCGCGATAGTTAGTTATTTGAGAATAATGCCGATTCCCCAAATGGGAAGAGTGTTTATTTCTACTTATTTGTTGGCAGCAACTCTCTTGGACGTGGAACAAGTGTTGTTTCTTCTGAGCCCGATCTTAGAGTAGGTGTAGGGAGAGCGCGATAGTCACGTGCTGAAATGCCCTGCATTGGGAATTTCAGGGCCTAATTCTAATGGGCGGTCGTGGCTTAGTTGGACAGTTTTAAAATATTGACGGGAAGTCGTCAGTGACGAATTTACCATTACAGCGACAAGCTATTTAAAAAAAATTACCGAAGTATTTGTAGAACAGCTTGTTTATACTTAGAATTTGATGACTTAGTTAAAGAGTTTTTATCCCAGACACCACGAAAACTTTAGTAAGAAATGACTGTCCAACCTTTAATCAAGTCACCAGTGTATTAGCTTCAGTGATGCATTCTTTTGTAGTCCCAAACCATAACCACATTGCTCAAAGGCATTTACAATGTACATAAGTTGTTTGAAAATATTTTTTTAAGAGTTTAACATTTTTTCCGCGAAATTTTTTTTGACATAATTTCATTAACCTACTTTGTCACTTAATATTAGTTTACCATTATCGTTGTCTCTTTAGTCAAATAATTAAAAAAATTCTAGACTTATATTGTAATGTTATAAAAGTTATTAAAAAAAAATTGTTTATCTATATAGAATATAAATGTATTCTTTGAATAGTTAATTTCTGAATAAGCTTCTGTTACTCTACTTAAAAAATAAATTCATTTGCTCAATTCTTTTGCATGGCTTTTACTATGTTGAAAAAGTTTGATGATTGAAATCGCGGTTTTTGATAGTATAAGAACCTACTTTTTTTTAATTTGATAGAACTAATCGGTGATCAAATGAGTTCTGAAGTACATATATTACTCAAGTCACAGACCGAAAGAGTATGGGACCGCTCAGGAACCTGGCTAAGGCCTCAAAAACCTTAAAACCGTTATAAAACCTGCATGTTGTACCAACTAATTCTATAAAACCTTCATCTTCACAACTCTGTTAAGTTTTTCTGCAGATTTTTTTTCTGCTGGGTTAGGCGGTCGTAATTTCAAAATGGGCAATTGTAAATTTGAAATAGGATTTTCTAAAATTCAAATAGCAGTTAAATTTCCTAGTTCATAAAATGAACTGAACTAACAAAACTAAATATTTTTAAAGAAAATTTCCTAAACCTTTTTGAAACAGATAAATTAAACAAAATTCAGCGTCCATTTAGATTACTCCATGCACAAGACACAGACGATTTCAGCATCCATTAAAATTTACTTCACTTTTAAATTTTCGAAGTGTGAAGATTAGAAAATGCTTCTCCTTCTGAAGAAATCTATTCTTTATGAAAGCATAGCAAATTTTTCCTGAACTGAAAATTATTTAGTAAAAAAAATTATTTCTTAAAAATATAAAATTGCGTCTGACGATTTCCTTTTCGATTCCTGAAATTTGTGATCCCAATTGGGCAAACATACATATTTTACACAATTAAGCAGTCGCAAATTTATCCTAGAATACGCTCTTATAGTTACCAGGATTGAGCACTGTTTCCTTCTCCCAAACAAGTTGTTGCTCCAAAGTTGTGTTTGAATGATAATTATTTTTGTCAAAGAAATTCAAATTGTTGATTATTAACAATCAAAATGGAATCTTTGAAACGGTAAACGTCAACACGCCATGCTATTTTAAACAAAAATGTAATGGGGAAATTGTTTTATTTATTTTGTATGTATACCGACTAATTTCATTTTTATAATGATTTTTTAAGTTAAAACGAAAGGGTTAAACGGCCTAAAAAGTAAAGAATGAACGAATGTCAAGGGACTAAAAATATGGGGCGCTCACACTTTAAGATTGAATTTTAGTAACTTGAAAATAACTTTTTTTCCTTGGAAAGGCATTTAAACAAAACAGTTTTTTTAAGGTATTTTAAATCATATCAAATGCAAGAATATTTCTATCAATTTGTCACAAATTCTACAAAACGGAATATTTTGTTTCTTTGGAACTGATTTGATTATTTTTAAGAGCAAATTAATAGAAACATAAATAACGCAGTCTTCATTGTATTTAAGTTCAATGTTAAAATATATTATTGAATTATTATGTTTATAAGGTTGCATATCGAAAAATAATATTATGATCGTTTTTGAAATTTAAATAAATATATCTAAAAATGAAACCAATGGCTACTTTTCCGGCTTGTATCAAATTGTTTTTTACTATCGCTCGTAATAGTAATTGGCTTGGAAAATTGAACCACACAAATAAAACGGTGGAAAATTACGGTCATATAACATAACAGATCATAAATTTAAACCAAAACCATAAAATCTCAAAATGTAAAATTTACGGCTTTAAAAATGCGTAGCCGACTCCTGTAACGAAATAAAAATCGTGTAAAAATCAACCGGAAAACATATCGGAATTTCTTCTCCCTTCCCCCTCCCACCCATTCCCTAATTGGCTGCATTTCCTTTAAACATCTCAACTCAACAACAAGATACATGGCGGGAACGTTTAACATTCTACGGATTCACTGGGAGACATCCTTCTTATTGGAAGAATCCATTTTGAAAGTTTGTGGCTCATACTTTACAGTGCAAAGGGGGGTGGAGGGGGATAAAAAATGAAGCGTGGAAATAGTGAATGAAACGGGGCTTTGGCATCATTTAGTTCCAAAGTCTCGCTAATTGGCGACCGCCTTGGCACGTATCGTTGTAAATCATTCGTGGTCTGAGGAATGGGCAGTTGGACCAAAGGAGGACCGTATACAAAGTATCTCCAGCTCAGGGGGGTCTATTCTAACGGCCAGTCGTGAATGAAACAGAGAGATACATAGGGTAGTCGCTAAATCCTTTACTTTGTTAATTATTCCAATTTGTTAAATTTAACTAATTGTTGTTAGCTAGTAAAATAAAAAAAAATAGGATTGAAAGAGAGATAAATTGGTTATAGAAATTTGAATTTTTGGTTATAAAATTAAATTTTATAAATCACTTAAAAGAAATCGATAAAAACAAAAGTTTATGTTAGTTATCCATTTAGTTTTCTGTACAAATGCGTTAGACACAGACGATTCAACGTCTATTGACCATAACTTAATTTTGAATTTTCCAAGCTGATTAAAGGAAATAAATGTGATTTCTTGTATGTAACGTAAATGTTACATTAACATTTATAGAAAACTCATCATTTCTCCAAACTAGTTAAAATAGTTTCAAAATGTTTTTTAAGAAATCGCTTGCGATTGAACAGGAATGTTCTGAATAGAGAATTGGATTGAGTTTAAGATTCAGAAAGTTAATTTTTCAAAACAAATGCAGGGTCCAGGGGCAAAATCACTTTACAGCATTTTTTTAATAAATGAGGTATTTTTTTCTAATAAGATAGATTTCGTAAATGCTATATTGTTGCTATCATGAAGTACTATCAGCATGTGAATTCATTTTTGGCGTAGGATCCACTTTAAAGCCGTAAAAAAAGCGATAAGTTTCGGTATATGTAGGAGGAAAAACCACCCTATTACACTTTCGAATGCGTTTTTCTCAAAATCTACTTTTGTGCAGTAAAATGGTTTTACTCCCGGACCCTTCAAATGCAAATAAAAAAATATATATGAGAAAAATTAAAATGTTTCTTTAAAAAAATGTCGACGCTCTCTTTTTCATTTGTTTAACTTTTAAATTTTTAATCTTTAACTTTTAATCTCAATTGAGCAGTCAGTCGTAAATTTTGTTTAGAATAGACTTTGCTCTAACTGTATAGAATTTTCGGATAATACGGATAATAAAGTAAAACTTCAATTAACGAAACTCCACTTTACCGGATCGATCGCTTTGAAAAAAAAATCAGCAACATCAGCATTTTAAAAGTTTCTTATCGGTGAATGACAAAGAAGTGCACTAGTGCAAGGACAGCGGTGATGTGTTCAAGCAAGGAAACATTTTAACGCAATATGCAAGTAAACATTGTAAACCAAATTGTTTTCATAGTCATTAAATTACATTACGATTAAAATGCCTCACGCAAATTTTGGGG